>VDFB02119006.1:0-20900 GCA_007258455.2 Sequoia sempervirens
TTTAGGTTGATATCAAGCATAGTTGTCGGGAGACGTGTCTCCCCCCCCTCCGAGACGCGTCTTGGAGACGGAGACGCGTCTCTGAGACCGCACTGGCACCCAAAGACGCCATTTTGAATTTGGAAACTTTTCTGAAGTCTCTCGCCGTCTCCCACATCTCCGCATCCAGAAACTTGCGTCTCCTGCGAAGTCTCCGAAGTCTCTTGTCAAGTCCCATGCGTTTTAAAGGTAAAAGTATGTTAAAAATACATCAAACACAGATCTTAAAAGTGCGAGCCGTCATTTAGCACGCGACTGAGGAGATTGTAGAGGTCGACGACAGAGAAAAGTGAAGAATCAAAGTCTGAAGAATAAACAGGAAGTGTTTTTTTCATTTTCATTTTTGAATCTTTGAACTTTCGTTGTATTCAGTATTCACCATTCCGTCTATTCGCCATTCGGTATTTTCATTTATTTGTTGTATTTAGAATCACTAGTAATCTCCACAAGGGCATTGCCCCTGTTTAAAATTGTGGTTGTATGCACGATTTTAAACAGGGGCAATGCCCTTGTGGAGATTACTGGTGATCAATATCAGTTATCAATCACCAATGATTCTTAAGTTCTTTTGATATTTTTATTGGTTTTTTCTTTTTCTTTTTATTAATACAGTCATCTCCTTGAATTTGCAATAGGTTACTTGGCACCAAAAAATAGAGAAAAAATTTAATGCCTTTGAGGCTATAGGGCAGTCATTATCTTTATAACCAGCTATGTGATGGCATTGAGGAGGTAGGGGCATCACATGTAGTCCAAATTGTTACAGATGCTGCCCCTGTTTGTAAAGCAGCAGGCATGTTGGTGCAAAAGAAATACAAGCATATATTTTGGACACCATGTTGTGTGCATTCGTTGAATAATGCACTCAAAGATATTGGCAAGTTTGAGTGGGTTTCAGCTCTCATAGAAAAGGGCAGAAAAATTCAAATGTTTATATGCAACCATCACCAAACACAAGCTATTTATCGAAAATTTGCCAAGGTGGAGCTTCTCAAACCAGCTGATACAAGGTTTGCTTCTTATTTTATTCTTCTTCACCGTCTTTGTGAAGTGAAAGGTGCTTTGTGTTCCACGGTTGTTAGTGATGCATGGGCAGCTTGGAGGCAATCTACATCAAATGATGCAGTTGAGGTGAGAGGTATGATCCTTGATGACCGTTTTTGGGCTGATGTTAAATTTGTTGTGGACTTTATTCAGCCCATATGTGAGGTGATCAAATTTGCAGATTCAGACAAGCCATGTTTGGGGGAAATTTATGAAGAAATAGATTCCATGTGCAAAGAATTAAGCAAATAACAGATGCAAAAGATCCTTCACTATATCCTTTGATAGAAGATAAGTTACATGGAAGATGGAACAAACTTAACACACCTCTTCATTGTGCTGCCTATGCCTTAAATCCTAAATGGCATAATATAGAAGAGACCAATAAGAGGGCTCCATATGAGGATAGAGAGGTAATGAAGGGGTTTTGGGCTGCAATAAAAAAGATATATGGCCGAGGTGAGGAAGCATCAATTATAAGGAGTCAATGGAATAAGTTTTCACGTGGGCATGGTGACTTTTCTTCCGTGGAAGCTTTATATGATATGCGAGCAAAGAAAGACCCTATAGAGTGGTGGTGGAACCATGGAGGTGAAACACCTGAATTGCAATCATTTGCAATAAGATTACTCTCACAAGTAGCTAGCTCTTCATCTTGTGAGAGAAATTGGAGTACTTATGGTTTTATTCATTCACTAAAGAGGAACCGATTGGGGTCAAAGAAAGCAAAGAACCTGGTGTACATTCATAGCTCACTTCGCCTTCTCTCTCGTGTAGATCCTGCATACAATGAGGGTCCTTCAGCAAAATGGGACCAAATTTCACCTGATGAAGATGTTGCAGCCATAGTGGATGAAGTGGTTGAACCAAATGGCCTTATTGATTTACCCCCAGTTCTACTACCAGCAAAGGAACTTGAGTTAGAGAGTGATGAGTATTTGGAGAGCATCATAGCTGAGGACCTTGACATGGATGATATTGATGTGGTGTAGATGATATGAGATTCAAATATCAGATAGATTTCTGATTTTTGTTTTTTGTTTGCATATCAGCCAATCGAACTATCAATATTTTTGAATTTCAATATGTAATTGAATATGTAATGTCAAATGTGAACTTAGAAGTTGGAACTATGATTATGAAATTTGAAGTATGAACTCTTTTACTCTTTGACACGATGTGACAATGGCATTTGGATTTGAATTTTCAATTTTGTGTATTTAAAGTTATGTTCATTCTTAAACTTTACTACTGCTATTGTTTTGAAAGTTCAATGTCATTATATTTTCAGATTTTCTATATATTATTAATTTTTATATTAAAAAAAAATGGCGTCTCCAAGTACCCCCGTCTCCTATTTTCAAAAAAATGCCGTACCGGTACCGGTACCAATCTCCCGTAGTAGTACCAGTACCAGTCTCGCGGCAACTATGATATCAAGCCATCGTTTTAGTTTAATTTGGCTTTCTATATTGACTTTTGGCAAGTACTTTTATAAGGTTCAAATATGTTAAAAAATTAAGATAGAAGCCTTACTTAGTATTTATGATATCGTATACTATTTCCCACTAAATTTTCTTTGGATTTATATACATGGAAAACATTATTACGAGCCTAAGGAAAATGATAGTAGTGTGGAATATAAAGAAAAAAAAAGAACATCTCTTAAACATTCCATGTTAATGTCCTTAACATCGAACGTAGAAGTTTAATGTCCTTAACATTGAATGGAGAAGCATACCAAAGAACGTGCCTATTTTAATGTCCTTAACATCTATTAAAAATATATGTCCATTCAAGGTTGCCTACCTCTAATTTGCCTTAGCAACTTGATGAAATCTAGCAAATCTTTGATGGTGAAACACATCCCAGTGGCCAATGCTCAGTTCTATGCTAAAAATCAATGAAAAAACTTGATTAAATAGCGATTTCGCACGGTTATGGTTTCACGACGGGTTGGTTGGGCAAATTTTTCATGATTTCTACATGATTTTTTCTTGATTTTTATGCGATTTTTCCCTTAAAAATCGTTGAACATCATTGAAAGTCCTGGCTGATTAAAACGGGATTTTTTGGAGAAAAAATCGTTTCAGCCGAAGATATTCTAAAAATCAGGATTTTTGTAAGTTTTTGAGGATTTATGCTTGTATGGTATGAATCAATACTCACATGTGACTATTGTTGAATGCTGTCCCAAAAAGGGGATGGCGAGGAAGTGGGTTATTTTCCCCGCCTCTTGTATTTTTTATGACAGTTAATTTGTTAATTCCAACAAGGGAAAATGGTTGGAAAAAGGGGTTAGTATATTGAATCAGGTAATATACTACATCCTGATTTAAGGGAGACAAGAGGAAGGAATTATCAGTGAATGAGTGCCATACATTGGATGCCAGCCATTTGAAAGAAAGGTTTCTTCATAAATCCATTAATTGAAGCGCTTCTGCTTATAATCAAGACCATCAGCTGCCATTACAGTGAGGGAAGGGGCCACAAGCAATCCTGTTTGATGGAATATCATAAGTTAAAAGGTTGAGAGATTGTGTCATTAACTACAACTTGAATAGATGTCTGGGAAGGCTTAAATCATCTGAAAATTGGATCAATACCCTAGTCAATAAAGTAATAAAACAAAATGTGAATATTATGGAAAATGAGATGAAATTGTGAATGCATTGCAAGACCTGATGTGGTCCATACATGGATTGTGTACTAAAATTAACAGATAATAACAGTCAAAGAGTCTTTGCTTTAATATGTTAGAACTATGTTTAAGGTGTGAACATACTAAGCAGATGTTTGAATTTAGTAAAAAGTGTTGTATTTTGGGTGCCAAAGTTGATCATCTAAATAATTTCTGCATAGATATAATTGTCATACTTATCGATAGAAATAATATTGTGCAGATTTCTAGTAGGGGATTGTATAAACTAACAAGACTTTGATTACATGTGTATTTTTTTTCATGTTAAAATTATTTTAGCTGCTGTGTCATGCCCCCACCATGAGCAAACTACAACAGACTTTAAAGCATGTTATATGTACATGATGGCCGATCACCCTTGTCAAGCCATATATTTATGAAATCGCCCAAATACAGATTTGCTGGCCGACCACATAATTTACATCGCTTAAAGTTAATATTTATATTAAAGACAGTGAATGTCATTAAAGGAGTTGCGAAGGCTAATGAAGCAGTGATTTTATTAAGGCAGCAAGTAATATTAATAAGCCTTAACGAGTAGCGATTGATGAAAATCATGAGTGATAATTAATAAAGGAGCAGTAATGAAGTTATGAAATGATTATGCTTAACAAAGGCAACAATTAAAGCATAAAAGAGGTAGCACTTAGTTTCACTAATGAGCAGCAATTAAAAGAAGATAAAAGGCAGCGCTTGAGTTTGAAGAGGGACCGTGTCCCTTGCCAAAGGACAAATATGCTGAACAGTTATGTCTCTTCCTCCACCATGGAGATATATAAGGAGAGACACTTCCAAAGGAGAGGGGATCATCAAAAGTAATATCTTCTGAATATTGAAAACAAACCAAACATTAAGGCAATAGGAGCAGATCAGAATTAATTACCTGCACTCGGTAGACAAGGGTAGAATCAGCAGTCAATACATTTGCTTCTAAGAATATAGCAGTCTTATGTTTTAATCAATATTGTGGTATGCTCTATCATGATTATTGTGTATAGTGATATTTTATTATTGTATAATCTCTAAGAATCTGGATATATTTATTGTTTGTAATTCTCAACAAACAACCAATAAGTAGGAGTGGGGGAAGTACCAGTAGGGTGAGCAGGTACTAGATTTCTTTCTAAGTACGCCACTCCATGTTGGATGACTATGTGTTTGCCACTTGGGGCCAAGGGGGTGAGTGCCCACCTTTGGGCTTAGAAAGAGGAATCTACGGGCCTCCTATTGTAGCTTTTTCCCAATCTCTACATGGATTGGTTGTTGGGAAGGATTCAAAGAGTCTCAATCATAAGAAGGATGGATAAGACATCATGGATAGGGAAAGCAGGTACAAGTTTATCCACTAAGTATGATACCCAATGTTGGATGCCCATGTGTCTGTGACTTGAGGCCAAGAGGAATGGTATATCTGCTCTTGGGCTTAGCATGGATAGCTTTGGGCAGACTTATCATGTTTCTCATCCAAACCTTATTGTGATTAAACTTCCACTAGGTATTATGGATATTGTGTAGTTTATATAGTTTTAAAATAGTTATGTATTTTTACATGGTTTAAATCATAGTTTGCGGACTCTCCAGGAGTCGCTGCGGACTCGACGGACTCGGGAGTCCATTGGTGAGCCGAGTCGACTTGCCACGAACTCGGGAGTCGAGTCCAAGAGAGTCTTGGGTTGGGACTCGGGAGTCCGACCTCAGGACTCAGGAGTCCTGACCCAAGACTCTCCTGTGTGGCTGGGAGTCAAAAAGGATTAAAAACCCATTTTTTTTTAACTTTTTCTTTCATTTGAACACTCAAGTTTGTGAAATAGAGGTCTGCAGATTGAATTGGGGTTGAAGGAAGCCGAGATTATATGCAAACATTTATAATCTTATGATGTTGTTATACATTGAAACTATGAGTATTTGATGACTATGAATGATTAAATTTCAATTATTGAGTGTTTGATGATCATAATTCATATGACGTGTAATCTTTGAATTATGAGTGTTTGATAATCAAATTAGGCTCTTATGTTCTCTAAATGCATTAATTTGTAAATTTGTTCTTGTTTTTTTTGTAAAACTACGGTTTTTTTTTTCGCCGAGTCCTAGCCGAGTCCGTCTCGAGTCCCAAGTCCGAGTCATATTTTTGGGCTGCTGAGTCCGCGGCAGGTCCGAGTTTGCAAACTATGGTTTAAATAGATAAGACATTCATTATATAAGTTTTGATCATATGAATTATATTTCCAATATTGTCTAACATGATTGTAGGACCTAAGCCAAGTTTTATATTGCTTCAAGCATCTAATTGGTTAGTTATAACCCTAACTACATTAAATTTTTATTCTAGGGCAAGATTTAGGGCAATCCCAAAAAGGGAACATTACATGCTGATTTATTAATTTGAAATTTGGTTTATGGTGTAATACTTTGGGGATTGGAAGCTAGTAGTGAACAAATACATTTTGATAATTTTCTTTGATACAGCTATACATCTTCACTTGCTTCTTATGCTTTTCAAACAACAGCAAATGCTTGGATGGAATTTTTGAAGAGAACCACTCTTTATTTTTCTAATTATTTTTCTTGCACTTTGGGGATTTAATAGTTATCTTCTCACCAATCCTTTATAACTTCTAATATGCTTAGCATTTAAGGAGAACAGTGTTTTGTATATCTGCTTTTGAGACATAGTTAAAGATTTACGAGAAACCTTTACATTTACATATTGCTATACTATAATGCTTATTTCAGGTTGAGGAATTGATCCAAGAAGATTCTCGTATTGATCAATATCCTAAACTAGTGAAAGGGGAGTCTAGAACTGTGCTTGAATGGCAAGGTACTTTTAGTCCTCTTGGTTATTATTTATGTTGACACATTTGATTTTTCTAGTTTTAGTTTCACAAAGGTTATATAATGATAACTAATTAAAATTTACATGTCGAGTGCTATTTGTTTTAAGGGCTGTTTAATAATATATAAATGTGGTTCTCTAAATAAATATCTTAATTAACTTAGTGTAAAGTTCCAAAATTCAAACCTGAAACAGACATCTGTATGTAAAAAATATTAGCAGCCAAAGATGCAAACTACTGTGGGATCACCAGGCAAACTTAAAACAAACACAACTTCAGAATATAAATTATTTATATGTATATTGATACCAGTACAAATGAAATCTGTAGACCTAGGTGACAAAGCTAGATGAGAAGTCCCAAAATACCTTGACAAACTTCAGATCTCAAAGAACCAAACTTCTGATGAAGATAAATAGAATGATCAGTATTTATTCTTTGGATTGAATATCCAGTAAAAGGATGCTAGTAAAGGCTGAAGTTGCAAGAAAAAGCTCAATCCAGAACTCCCAACAGGGCTGTGATGGAATTCACTGATACAAAAGAAGAGTTTAGATCAAGAAATCCTTAAAATCAGACCCTCAAGCTTTGCATCGATGTCAGCGTGTTTTGAATGAGCTTTTTCACTATAATACATAAGCAATTGCTATTTTAAAGTTTTCAAACTGCACATTTTCAGTTCTGTGCAACTAGGCAGTGGATGTCTGTTATTTGGATGTTTATAGGAGGGTTGGTAATCATGGTAGGAGAAGAGGGATCTGGCATCTGCAAAGGAGATGGCACCATGTGAGAAGGATTAGAGGCCATTTTTGTGCAGAGTAATATAGCTTGAACTTATGAAGAGGCTTTTTAAATTTCTATTATCCTCTATTTCTGCTGATAGCCCAAACAAAAAATGCTTCTGGCAAGATTAGGTTAGAGTTGAGTTTATAAGCTGTACATAATAGAGCATTTTCGGTTGTAAATATCTTGGTATATCATGTGTTCCTTTTATCAACCCTAGCTGTCTGTTTACACAAACATGGGAAGGGAATGGGAGTTGGAGGGGTATATTATATTACTGCATGGGAATCGGAGATGAATTGCTCTTAGAATTTAGAAGGATTTCCACAAGGTAGTTTTAGACTTAAGTGATGATTGAACTTTAAGATTGGTGATTCAACTGGTAGCAGGAAGTGGTGTAGGCATGGTGGTAGAGCTAAGACACTGTTAGTCCTTATTTTTGTTCACCAAGAGGATGGTACAAAACAATGTAGTATACTGGGAAAACCTGTCCGTTTTAAGCTGAAATTTGGACTTGCATCAGGTGAGGCATGGCTGCCCTTGCCTTCAAACTGAGAGAAAACAATAACACATATTGGTTTGTGGGATACTTTACCATATAACAACACATTTTCTTACGACCCACACATTCACAGAGATTATACCGCTATTTGTCTGATAAAGTGTGAAGCAAATGTAGTGGCAAATAAAGTATCGGTTCCCAGTAAGCACATTATTTCAATTCAATTTTGTTTATATATTCTTTGAAATGCTTATGTTACACTGGTCACAAGCATTTACTGAAGCAAGATATATGAAGGCTATGGGATCCTTCCTATTTTATTTCTCTGATGCTAAATCCATTGGATTAGATATGAGTTGTTCCAAATCATTTTGAATGACAGGATCACTTGATGCCTAATTCAGTTTTCAAATAACACTTTGTATGGTAGATCGCAAGGCGGGATATGAATTTAAATAGGTTAAAAAAGTATCGAAAGAAAGAAATTGTATCAATGCCCAAGAATGAAAAACTAGGTCACTGGTACTCAAAAGTATGCATTACAATAGTTAATAAGGTGGTGCTAAAATCACTCCAAAAACCAAAGATAACAAATCCAAAGTGAGATATTATATTGGTCAGGAAGCAAAAGAAATAAGAGCTCCATAAACAATCAAGCTAATGAAGTGAAAGCAACATAAAACAAATAATGGAAGCTTACTACACACTGAAATGAGATGAGGAGTTTTTCAAGAGGGAAACCCATAGTGGGGAGGAAACTGTAGTGCATTAAGAAGTTGACAATTGTACAATGAGATCTATTTTACAATACTTGGAGAACTTTGAAGCATAACATTAATTTGAACATGGAAAAAGAAAGCTTAATAGAGATAACTATTGTCATGATTATGATCAACCTTCCAAGTGTGTGCCTCATGTGGTTAATCCCTTGTGTGAGGGATGAGTGTGTGCTAAGTATCCTGGAGGTTTCATATGAAATGTAACTCCAAGATTCCTTTCTAAAAGGACAAAGGAGGTCTAGAACAAAGTGACATTTCACATACTCCCTTATAATATGAATTAGAAATTAATATGAGATCAAACATAGTAAGTTATGACCAATGGTTAATTTAAATAATTGTAAACCTTCTAACACTTCCTCTTAAACTTTATTTGAGGGATTATAATAATCAACTATATTTGAATGAGTTGTCTTTATGTTATACTCTCCCTAGAATTTCTGTCATTCCATGCATATTACAAGATGTGGCAGTTTTATCTCTATAGAGTGGCTTTCTGAAAATATGCGCCACTTGATCATAGAAGTGCAAAATGAAATAAGAAGCATGTTTTGGAAAACTTTTATTTTAACTCAATGTGTTTAGAGCATTTTGAAAATTTGTATTTGATAATGCACTGGACCCATTTTTACAATATGAGAGTAGGTTCATGTTGAGGAAGGTCCAAATTTTCAAGGACTCCTCTAAGCCATACAGCTTCTTTTGCTACATGTGTAAAGTTAAACCCTTTTACTTTCTGCTTAAGTCGAGGATACAGATTTTTGCATCTTACTACTCTTCCATCAAATGGACTTAGATCCTAAAGAAAAACAATAGCCACATGTAGACCTATGGTCATTAGGGTCACTAGCCCAATTTTATTAAGTGTAACATGCCAGTGAAAAATAACAATTTGGGAGAAGTATTCAATGCCTAAAATTAACATTTTTGGGTATATCTAATGTTCACACAAATGTATTAAACATGACATACAATGGACAAGATGGACAATGTGCCAAAAGTTCTATGTGTGCACAGGTAGACCTATCAACATCTGGGAAAATATTTGGTGCTCAAACAAGCATCAACAACTGAGTCAAATCCACAATCATCCTCAAATCAACAAATCAACTACTGCTTGCAATCCGCACACTTGGAATCTACATCATCAAATCACTCAGCAATCACTCATTCTTTAACATTTCAGGTATGCGACCATCAACAATACATTAAATCAAGTACTCTAACAATCTAATGCAAAAACTGTCTGCAACTCATCCATCAAATCAGGTACTCATTTACTTGACAATCAATACTGCTCAAAATCTGATATTCAACAATCAACAAAACTTGTAATCTGACCAAGAAAATCTCAAAATCTGACCTTAGATGATCACCCTGTCAGACAAGAGTGGATAACCATTGCATAGAACCCCCTTGAAAGGGAAGTACATGAAATCAACAACTCAAATCATCATGGAAATCTGTATAGATAGATGCACAATTCAGTGACGCCCTTTCAGGTTTTTGTTATGAGTCTTTGTTAAGCTGCCCTTACGGGTTTTCAACTTACAAATCAAGTGAGTAAATGTGGGCCTCATCTGTCATACCAAATTAACAAGAGGCAATATCTCAATCTCCATAGCCTCAAATAATCAAAACATGTCAATAGGGACCATCAACATCATGGGCTACATATCCAATGTCCTCAAGAGAAAAAACAATTACTCTGCTCAACAAACATTTTATCTCATCAAGAAGGTCATCATCATCAGTATCACAATCAGAATGGGAAATCTTAGGAATTGGATCAACAACAGGAAACTCCAACTGATCTCAAAACATATCATTGATTTAATCAACACCATTGGAACAAGTTGTGGGTACACAATCGTCCTCTTTGGGAATTGAGTTCAATTCTTCAATCCTTGCAGCAAATGATCGCTCTTCAAATAGACCAAGAGATGTCTCAAGAACAGAAACATCGACATCAAGGCTAGAAACTAAAGTAGTATAATCAGTAAGATAGTTTTTTGGATTAAACTCTACAATAAATTTTCTCATTAATGTTTTAGATCACACTTCATGATCCATCACAGGAGAAGAGAATGTAAGATGGTGAATTGCAGACCTTTACCAACTAAGTAGAGGAGGGAGAGGTGTTGTGGAAGTGAAGAGACCACAAGGAGTAGAATAAGAAAAATAAGAATGAACAGAAAGGGTTATTAATGACAGAAGATATGTGGAAAGGATAATGTAGTAAGGCAGAAAACAAAATCAGTATAAAATTGAAGTTAGGAGACATGTGCACACAAGCAACATGTACACCTAATATATACGTGTATAGAGGGCATGCAAACCAATAATTATGCTCATAGATAAGTAAATGAGAAAATAAATGTAAAAGGCTACATAAATACAAATAACCAAACATATAAGAATGAAAGAATAAGAGGAATAAAAAGAAATACAAACCTCTATATATGTATGTGTAAATACATACATACATACAACCCAAAAAAATATGTCAACGTACCCATTTACTTGCACGCACGTGCACATACTCACGTGCGCACACACACACACACTGTCACACTCACACACACATATTCGGACTTGGCAAACTGATTTTTGACCTAGACTCGGACTTAGTGCCCCAAGACTTGACAAATTGAAAAAACAATGAAATATAGAGATTTTTAAGGATTTAAAACTTGTTTCATGCAATCTTTAATAAATAAATTTTAAAGACACAATAAACTAATCAAATAGAAGCTACTGTGATCACATACAAAAGTATACATCGATCACATGAGTATAAAAACAGATTTTAGTTGAAGAAAACAACATTGTTAGATAATAGAGGCAAATTTCCGTTATTTTTTTGTTCCAAATCAACAGTAGGCTGCTCCAAATCAACAGTAGGCTCTTCCAAATCCTCTGTAGGCTTTTAGATGCACTATGGGTTGATACAAATCTGCCCAAACGGTCTTCAATCATCACTTCATGTTCACTCTATGTGCCTTTTTTCTTCAATGGTATGTTTTTTTGCTCGAAAATTAGTTTTTTTCCTCGTGCTTGAAAATGAAATGAATGCACTTTTAGGTTGTGAGAAGTCATTATAAGTCTCTTTGTTTTTCTTTTTACTTCTTTTTACTTGCCACAACCAAGTCTTCCCCTCGAGACTTGTTGGGAACTTATGACCCGTTTAGTGCCAGCAATCTTGTTGGGGACTTGTTGGGGACTTATGACCCATTTGGGGACTTATGACTCACCAAGCTGTGATGTCCCCAACTCAAGCCATGTGGCTTAACGATGCATGGGCTGTCCTTTCCTTGGATTACCCAAGAGGAAGAGGATGTAGAGCATTATTGGGTAAGTGTGGAGTCTTTGGCTTGTATCCTATTCTATTCTTAAGTTGTGGGCACATCCTTTTATGCAACTTAAGTGACTCTTAGCCTAAAGACTTATATTTCCCCTTTTTGAGTTTAATGACTTAAGAGGCATGTACTTTAAGTGATTTTTATTAAACATGTGCAAAAAGGGTAAAGGGGGCATTGGAAAATAAGGAGTCTATTGACTCATTTTTGAGGGTTTTATTTGGAGCATTGGATTGGGCTTGCAATGAATCTATGGCTGAGATTAAATCATTCTTTTGGGAGTCACTATATAACATCTTAGGGCTCTTTTGGAGTTCATTATGTTATTAGTTTTTCTCTATTGTTGCTACAATCTTTGGCTTAAGGTCTGAGAACCCTTCGAGTATCCCTAGTTTTGGAGAGACATATGGGCTCCCCCTAGTCAGAAGGGTGTGTTTCGGTGGAAGGGCTTTGGTCTGTGATGCCCTAGCACATCATTTTCAGAGCTGCATTTTGTTAACAGGTTAGGAGGCCATTTTGGAAGATGAGTTTCAAAATACCAGGATCAGATTTGGATTATCTACAGCCATGTATCCTCCTATTTCTGAGCATCATTGAACTAATAAAAGAAAGGACAAGTGGGGACAGACTCAACGTTGGTTTATTGGGGTTTTAGTAAAGGTGGATAGGGTTTGAAGACATTTCTGAGGTATTTGTGCCTAAATCTGCATACTACTAATCATATTCCTCTCAGAAAATTATGGAAAAATCAATGTAAGCTATTTCTAAAATTTCTGGGCAGTTTTTAGTTTGTTTTCTATAACTTTTTGATATTCAGAAATATTCAGAAATTCTATTAATTAGCAGAAAAATGAGAAAAATATTTTGAGCATAGATTTGAGTTTGTTGAAGGGTTATCTATTTGCAAATAAAATTTCAGAATTTTCTATTGCATATTTTTGGAGATATTGTTTTTTTTTTCCATTATCCCTATTTAGGGATATTACAATGGTATCAGAGCTGCATGTCTTGACAGCCTGCTTGGGTTGGTTGTATGCATGGGAAGGGTGGTCATAACCTTGAAAAACAAAAGGGAATAATGGATAGCAGTGATCAACCACCAACATCAAGTGAAGAGGAGGTAAAACATATGTTTGCAGAAATGCTAATACATTTACAAAACACCAATCTGTATTTAAGTTAGATGGCTCACAACACAACGCATGGAAGAAACATGGTGCATGTGGAGAGAGAGGACAGTAGCAAAGCTACAGAAAATAATAAACACTCTACTAGCAAACCTTCGGGTTCATCACAATCTAGACCTTTCATGCCTACCTTTCCAAAAGAGGATGAGCCTATACAGGAGGAACCCATCGAGAACAATGAGGATGCTGAAATTTTGGCTAAGTATCAAGCTTTGGGGACAGATTTTCAGTCAACTATATCTTTTAGAGACTATTTGGAGGTCACCAAACGTTCAAAGCCAAAGCAGAATCAGTCGAATCAAGTGAAGCAGAATTATGGGCTGCAAAAAAGGTTGGGTCGTCTATTCTTGTCGAGCTTTGTGGATCATCCAAGGGTACAACTAGACCTTGGATTAAAAAATTAGATGCTTACCTTGCCTTGAATCAGATGACAAAGATTGAGGCCATCAAATTTGCCACCCTTCACCTTGAAGGAGCGGCACATGAGTGGTGGTATCTTGGTTTAGTGACACAGGGTCATGGTGCGATAGTTTCTTATGATCCGTTTTGCACTACATTGATAGAGCGGTTTGACCGCAAGGATTCAAAGGCGCACTCCAAAGAGTTGGCTCAGTTGAGATAGGTTGGGACACTTGAAGCATACATTTTAGAATTTCAGCGGTTGTCAATAATGGTTTTTGGTGTGGCTAAGAGGAGGTTGACTTCTTGGTTCATAGAGGGTTTTTCAAAACCTCTCAGGGGTTGGGTTAAAGCTTTAGATCCACCATCCTTACAAGATGCTATCAAGCGTGCAAGAAACATGGAGCTATACACACCAAAGGCTAGATTTCTCAACAAGTTTCCGTAGAGACCCTTAACGTAGAATTTTCCACAAAAGAGGGAAAAGAGACCAAAGTTCTCTAGACCAGGCTCTAGCTGGGGAGTTTTCTAGACCGGTTGGTGGGGCACCTTATGATTCAAGGGATGAATTGAAACGAAAGAGGCTTTGCTTCAAATGTTGTGATTCTTGGACACCTAGACCTAAGTGTAGGAGTGGGGGCAAGGCCCATTGGATTGAGGTCTTCGAGGAACCTAGTGATGATGAGTTGGAGACACAAGTCCTTGATGAGCAACATGAGCAGATGGATGGGGAGACGAGCATAGATGAGCATTAGGATGATTTGGCACAGATGGATGGTGCGATTGCAACTATCATTGGGTGTTCAATGGTTGGATTCTATAAGTCCTTATGTCATGGACTTTAAGACTATGCGATTGATCTTCACAACAGATGGTCGAAAGGTGGTATTACAGGGCTTATCTTCAAATGCTCCTAGAGTCATTTCAGCTAGGAGGATGGAGAGAGTTTTTCGGCTGTCAGAGGTTGAGTGGGGAATGTAGTGTTTCATTTCAGATAGGACTACTGATACAGGACAATGTGACTATCATATTGACATATAGGGCTTGTTGGACAAGCATAGTGTGGTGTTTTCAAATCTATTGTATGGTCTACCTCCAGATCGTGGTTTTGAGCATGTTATTGAGCTTGTGGATAGCAAGCTTGTTGTTATTCTTCCCTATTGTCATCCTAGACGATTCAAGGATGAGATTGAGAAGACTATTTGGGAGTTGTTGGATGTAGGTGTCATGTTCCCATTTTTGGAGTGATCACTAGTCAAGAAGTTGATTAGCCTATTAGCCATTCCCGTAGGCTAATCTAGTTGGATAGGGAATGATTTGCTGCAATTGGTCATATTTTTATATTATTGGCCAATGGAGATAAAGGGAATAATATTAAATTAATTATTTATAACGTTATCTAAATAAATTAAATCCTAAAGGTAACTTTATTTTGATTAATTTAATTAAAGTGACTTAAATAAAAGAATAAAATATTATAAAGTCACTTTAGGAAATATTAAAGTATTCTTCTAGAAGGTGGAGTTAGTTACAAGTTGGCTTCTTCTAGAAGATTCAATTGAGCCTTTAAAAGGAGTTGAGTGCAAGTCATTTGGCCATATTGTGGATTTGATAAACTTGAGTTTTCTCTATCTTCAACTGAGTATTTAGTTGCAGCCATAGTTCCATGGAGTTCCTGACGGGGGGACATGGGGACGGGTTTTGGGGATGGGGGGACCAAGGGCCTAAGTTTGGGGACGGTAGGGGCACAGTGGCGGCATGGCGGGAAGGTGCTGAAATACATATAGTACTTGAAAAAATAGTCATAAAAGATGTATAAGTATAAGAATTTTACATCTCGGAGACAACTAGGGCTGCCCTAGACATCTTGAGGACACCCCAATGTCCTCGAAGTTCAAGCGGCATCTTGGAGACGACGACATTGGTGGTGGTGGTGGTGGGTTGGTGGGGGGACGTCCCCCCCAAGTCCCCAATTCTTTGAGATGGGGACATCTAGGAAATGCAAGGTTTTGGGGGGGTGGGGTGGCGTGTAGCCAACTCTGAGGACGAAAAACCTTGGAGAATTGTAGGTCGGAGAAAAACCCAATCCTACTTGTGAAGTGGATTCATCCAGGGTTCACTATTGGGCATATTTGCAGGTTTTACAATATTTTTGGAGCTTCAACCAGATAGGGTTTGAAGATTTATTTGCAGGTTGAAGTTGCAGATTTGAGCTTATTGAATCATATTTTCATGAGATTTGGGATGGCTAGGGTTTGTATTTGCCGGAGCAGAATTTTACCAAACTGGCCACTAGGGTTTGATACCCATTTTTGAGGTGTTTTGCAGATTTTGGGGTTTTAAAGAATTTTTATGCATTTTTCAACTTGGACGACTTGATTTAGGGACTTTTTGGCATCATTTGAAGGCGGTTTCAGAATTTTTGGAGCTGTCCCTGATTTTAAATGAATTTTCCTCTATTTTGAGTGACTAGGGTTTTGAGGAAATTGCGGATTTAAGTTTCAAATTTCAGTATTTTAATTTCAGATTGTTGGAGCTAGGGATTGGAGACTTCAATTGGCATCTTTTGGTCTTATTTCAGCCTAGGGTTTCTAGGGTTTCATATTTTCCCTACCGATTTGCATTGGAGAAGGTTCAGACATTGTTTAGGGGATCAAATTGAGCTTCATTTCCAGATTTGCTTTGGAGGAGTTGCTGTCTGAAAATATTCAGAAAATCAATCCATTTTCCAGTCATTTTCTACTTCATATCATTGCTTTTATTGTCCAATATGACTTCTTTGTAATCGGGTATGTTTGCATTGTCAATAAACTCTCTTTTGATGTGAAAATCAGACTTGAATAGCTTGCTGTTGCACAAAGAGATGGTAAAAAATCGAATGAATTATTTACAAAGAGGAATGTACATAAATAGTTTACAAAGATTTGATGTTTCTAATATGAAACAATCGATCAGAGATAGGAAAATAAAATTTCTAATATATACATTAAGTGACACAATTGACGATTAAATAAATAATTTTAATTATTCTAATACCCTCCCTTAATGGTCAATCTGTCAACTACACCAAGATGCCCTCTGAATTTGACAAACTTATCTGGACTGAGCGACTTGGTGAGAATATCTGTTGTTTGATCCTCTATCGGAACATACAACAATTGAACTGATCCGTTTTCAACAAGCTTCCGAATGAAATGACAATGAGTTTCCACATGCTTGGTTCTTTCATGGAAGACTAGATTTTTGGCAAGTTTGAGAACTCCTTGATTATCACAGAACAAGGGAGTCGGACCTGCTTGAGATATTTGCATATCCACAAGCACTGGCGAAGCCAAATTGCCTGACAAGCTGCCTTAACTGCTCCTTGATACTTTGCTTTTGTCGAGGAGAGAGCCACTACCTACTGCTTTTTACTAGTCCATGTGATTGCACTAGATCCCAAATTGAACACATACCCAGATGTTGATTTCCTGTCATCAACTGAACCTACCCAATCTGAGTCCATGAAACCAGAGAGTTTAGGATCGTGACTCCTAGTGTAAAGAAGTCCATGATCAGAAGTGCCCTTCACATAACGCAGCACACGCTTCGCTACTACCCAATGATCAGCCTTGGGGGCTGTCATGAAGCGTGAAATGTAGCTCACTGCAAAACTAAGGTCAGGTCTAGTGGCAGTGAGATAGATGAGGCTGCCCACTAGTTGCTTGAACAAGGATTCATCTACTACAGGTGAGTCGGTTTTAGCTGACAACTTGAGCCCTTTTTCCATGGGTGTGGAGGCAAGTTTGCAATCCCGCATTCATAACTTATCTAGTAGACTTCGAGCATATTTGGACTGGGAGATGAATATACTGCTCTTTGTCTGCCAAACCTCAACACCTAAATAGTAATGCAAAAGTCCCAAATCTGTCATGTCAAATGTGGTACACAAATCCTATTTGATTTCAGCGATCGAATGTGCCAAGCTGCCAGTAATGATCAAGTCATCCACATAGGCAACAAGAATAAGAATATCACTACCAGTATGTTTGACATACAGATTATGGACTCCTCTGAAAACTATGATCTGTGAGGTACTTGTCAATCTTGATGTACCGAGCCTGAGGAGCTTGTTTCAGACCATAGAGTGCTTTTACCAGTCTGCACACCTTGTGTTCTTTACCAGCAACCTTGAACCTTGGAGACCGCGTCATGTAGACATCTTCCTTCAACTCATCGTTGAGGAAAGCACTCTTAACATCCATCTGAGGGACTTTCCAACCAAACTGGGCTGCTAAGGCAAGGACGAGCCGAATGGTACTCATCTTGGCTATAGGAGCAAAAGTCTCCTCATAGTCAATGCCTTCCTTCTATGAGAACCCCCTAGCAACGAGACGAGCTTTGTACTTGTCAAGGGTTCCGTCAATTTTGTATTTAACCTTATACACCCATTTGTAGCTAATGGGCTTCTTCCTCGGAGGAAGATTAGAAAGGACCCAAGTGTGATTCTTCTGAAGACTTTGGTATTCAGCCTCCATAGCCTTTTTCCACTCAAGAATTCCTTTAGCCTTTGAATATGTCTAAGGCTCATAGACACTGTGAATGTTGGCCATGAGAGCAAAATTAATTGTATGCTGTTGTTTGGTCTTGTTTCTGGACAATCTACCCTCGATGAGCTCATCATGAAGATCACCAATAGTATTAGCCCACCATTTAGGTCAGAGAGTAGAAGTGCCAACATTAGATGTAACAGGAGGAGGTGGAATGGGTTGTGGATGTGGAACAGGTTCATCAAGTGGAAGATCAACATCATCCAAAGGAAAATCAGTTTGAGCATCATCAAAAGCGGAATCTGCATCTGCATCATCCCTCCCATCAGGTGGACCTAACGGAAGATGGACAGCCAAATCAGAAGCCTTCAAAGGCCAATCCTCAAAATGCTACACAGACAAGGAAAGGTGAAAAGGTCCTCGTTCTTCATCAAAGACAACATCCTGACTGAAGATGAGACGATTAGTGTCTACATCAATCAATCAGTAAGCCTTATGGTTGTCACTATACCTTGTGAACATAAGCTTTGGACTCTTGGAATCCTACTTGGAGCGCTTGGCATATGGAATCCATACATATGCTAAAGAGCCAAAGATTTTTAGATGGCTGATCCTAGGTTTGCGCCCAGTCCAAGCTTCCTCAGAAGTCTTCCCCTTAACAGCGTGGATAGGAGACCGATTAAGGAGATAGATAGCAGTGTAGACTGCTTCTGCCCAAAATTTATTAGGAACACTCGTATGTTGTAACATGGAGTGGGCCATCTCAGTGATTGTACGATTGTGCCACTCTACAACACTGTTTTGCTGAGGAGTGTAGGGTGTGGTTAACTAGACGTTTGATGCCATGTGTATCACAGAAGTTGGAGAAAGCAGTAGAAAAAAATTCCCCCCCATTATCTGAACTAAGAGTGATTATGCAACAACCAAACTCTTTTTCTACCAAGGCCTTTGTTAATTCCTTGAGTTCAACAAGTCTGAATTTTCTTTAAAGGTATTTGATCTACAAGAGCAGAACATTTATTGATTTCAATGTCTCCAATTGTGGATCGGATCTACATTAAATATATAAGGAAGAGACACATCCCATGAGCGGACATGTCTCCACAAAGTGGAGGCATGTCCGTTCATGAGATGTCTCATGAATTGTGCCTTTTCATCTAAACTAAACACCCGATCAGCAATTCGGAGTTAGTTACTTAAT
The DNA here is from genome assembly GCA_007258455.2 of Sequoia sempervirens. Classification (NCBI taxonomy): domain Eukaryota; kingdom Viridiplantae; phylum Streptophyta; class Pinopsida; order Cupressales; family Cupressaceae; genus Sequoia; species Sequoia sempervirens. The sequence continues at coordinate 19,364 of VDFB02119006.1, forward strand.
AAACATAAATGCTTTACTAAGTTCGATCTGATTTTATCTTGCACAAATAAACAATATCCAATCTGGAAATGATCACCGATAATGATGCTCGATCGGGATCCTATATGAAACATGAAATGCTAATAATCTGCAATTAATAACCTCTAAATGCAGATCGATAATATACTTGGAATGTAGTAGATTTCGATATAAATGATGATGTATACAATTAATACATATATGTGTATACATATGTCAGTACATACTGACATATATATACACACATATGATCATCATTTCTATATCTGACCGAAGCTACCATATTTCAACACTCCCTCTTAGCTAGGGAAGATAACACTAACCAAGTATATAGTGATATCACCTTACTCGTGATATCAGAAGATATGGTATGCTTCTAAGAGAGTCAAGTCACTTGACATTCTTCATAACACATCTTCATTATGGTATGTGCACTGACATCAAGTCACATGATGTCTACCATAATTCATGGCATATCCACGGATAATTATCCACCATGATTATCTCTTAAGGATCACAATGATCTTCAACTGATATCAAGTCCCATGATATTCATCAAAAGTGTCCAAGAGATACTATCATGACTTGTCCACAGATATCAAGTCACATGATATCTATCATGATAGTTCAACTCATCATTGTAGAGTCGTCACTTTACAATGTCAAATACAAGTGTTCATTATTGAAAGATCGTCACCTTTCAATAATGTACACAGGGGGAGTAGGCCCATAAGGTCATGGAGTCACACACATGAAAAAAGAGTTTACACATTAAACATCTTTATATATTAGTACAATTTATAAACAATTTGAATTTTAGACATAAATATCAAATTACATTTCAACCATACCAAGTTTCTTCCTGAAGTGTTCTACCTTGATTTGGGAGAGAGGCTTGGTGAGAATGTCTGCAGTTTGATCATTTGTACTAACATACTCCAATTGGATCATTGGATCACTTTCCTTTCTACCATATCTCTTACATAATGATAGGGGATCTCAATGTGCTTAGATCAAAGAGTCCCACAAGCAATTTATGAAACCAAACTGCTTCTCTTGCTCCCATAGAGGCTGCAATGTATTCAGCTTCTGTTGAGCTTTGTGCAACTGAAGACTGTTTTCTGCTACACCAGGATATCATTTTAGACCTCAACCTGAAACAACATCCAGAGGTACTCTTTCGATTATCTTCTTTAGGTTTAGTAGGCTCCCTTTGAATCTTCAAGCACTTGCATCAACCTCCTGACCTCATCGTCCAAGATTTCCTGCAACACATGCTTTAGGAAAATGTTTTCCAGTGCACACCTCTGGTACTGTAGAGAGTTCAGGGTAGACCTCCTCGACCTCATAGCAGATCACTCTATCTTGAATAGGTTTGCGGAGCTACCAATATCAAATCCAGATGACATTCTTAGAGCAATTTTGATCTCAGCAGCTGAAGAGGACTTTCAAGGGTTTAAGACATGGCCTTGCAATACTGCAACCTACACTTCTTCTCAGTGAGTTACATAACTCCCTC
>VDFB02119007.1:0-26878 GCA_007258455.2 Sequoia sempervirens
TTGATCTCTTTTGTGCATTATGTGCTAGTTTAGTATTTTCATTTCCTAGGTCTTGTTTTCTCCTCCAAACTTGTATGGGCCCTTTCTTTTTCTTGGTCAATGCATCTATATTGTTATTTTTAAATGATGCCTTCAACTTACTCCTACACTATTGTGCCTTATGCCCAAGTTTATGACACTTGAATCATGTGATATTATAACCAATTTGAGGAGTAAATAAATCTTACTTTCTTGACATTCCAAAACTTCTCTTATCATATCTTCCATACCTCCTACAATTTCTTGTACAATTTTTTGCTTTATGACCATAAGCATAACAACAATAGCAATAGCCATGAAATTGAGAGTGATTATACCTGATAAATGGAGGAAAGTGATTATACCTGATAAATGGAGGTATTGATGGTATTTTTATCCTTTCATCAACATATTTATCTTTTGTCTGAGTAGTAGTAATATGGTGACCGAGATCAACCTTTATTCTTGGTGTTTGCTTGACTATAAACCTCTTTCCATCTATAGTAGCAAACATTGTCTCATGTTTATATTCTTCTACAGATCTTTGTCCAACCTCATATCCCACTCCTATAGGATCCTTTGAATTCTTTTGTCCACCAATAATCTCATTCAATAGATTAGTACTACGATCAAATTTCTGAATTTTACCTAATTGAACCTTGACACTTTGAAGCTCTTTTCGTAATGTAATTAATTCTCCTTCAAATTTTAGGCATTCAATATTTTTAACCTCCAAATCATACCTTACAACATCTACTATCTTTTTACATTCTTCAATTTCAATTTTCTAACTCATAATCATGTCATCTTTAAGAGTTAGTTCTTTTAACAAGGAATCATTATTTGAACTTTTCTTCAATGAAGTGACCTCATTTTCTAGTTTATTACACAATTCATCCTTGTATTTTAACGACTTCCAATCTCTCTTCAGTCCTTTTTCTATCAACCATTTGGGATTTCAAAAATTCAATAATCTTTTTATCATCATTATGATTTTGTATTACAACTTTATTGACATTAACACTTTCTTATAAGCGTACCTTGAGATCTTGATTTTCCTTTCTAAGCCTCTTAAATTCATCTAAGGAAGCAATCAGTTCTTCTTCCAAATCAACCTCAAAATCATCACTTTCATATTCCTTTTCACTTACTAATTGATCTCCTTCTTCACCAACTATAGGATCACATTTAGTATTATCTGGTAGGGGTATTGCTTGAGACAAAACTTCACTAGACTTGACACTAGTGTTTTTCTTCTAACTTTTGTTTCTTTTGCACTTACCCATAGTAATCCTCTTATCAAGAACTTGGTTGGACTTATGCAAGGATGTAGCTCTATACATTAATAGCAATTGAGATCAGATATATTTCCATTCTGATTTTCCAAAACACATAGTTTGTGACACATTTGACCAACTCCCAAAAACCAGAATCAATCCAAGGTTGATTAGACCTATATGAGGACCCTATTCTCTGATACCACTTGTTGGAAGACAAAATCATTGACAGAGGGGGGTGAATTAGTGATTCAAGAAAGTCACAAAATTTTAAACTTTTAAACCAGAATATCAAATGACTATTGAAGAATAGAATTCACTTGAACTCAAACAATATTATACGCATTACAAATCAGATAAAAATTTTATTAACTAAGACTGGCTTGATAAACTTTACACATATATCAAAGATTATAACTAAACCTTTTAGGCAAGATTCTTTGATGGTAGAAATGAATGACTGACATCAACAATTTTTTTTATGCAACAAATGACAATATTGTAATCAAGCAAATAAACCATTCACACATAGAAATATCACATAACACCAAAATTTGTCCTGAGTGGAAAAACCCTCTTAGGGAATAAAAAACCACTTGAAAAATCTTTCCTTTATTCACTTAGAGCACCAACTCCACAAAAATATAGGAGCACCAACTCCACAAAATACAGGAGCACCAACCCCACAATATACAGGAGCACCAACTCCACAAAATACAGGAGCGCCAACCCCATAATATATAGGAGAACCAACTCCATTACCCTATAAATTATAATCTTTGTATGTAGTTTGAATAATTTTAAATCAACTCGGGTTAGGGTTTGAATGAGAAACCCTAAATTATCTCTCTTAACAACCTTTATTAAACCCTCAACAAAAATAATATATAATATGTTTCCTTTCAAGATGAGATTCCAAACACCCTAATGGGTTTTTAATCAAAAAAAAAAATAATAATACTTAACTCTTAAGATGCCCGAACAGAATGATCCAAAAACTTTTAATCAAAACCACAAAACCATATATTTTTCAATACCTAGTCATGATGGAAAAAATTGAATGAAAAAACATGATGAATTGTCAAGGAGTTCATAATGACCTAGCTGGAAAGATGCCATCGAATCTCTTGTGACTAACTTCCACATTCAAGCTCTTAACCATTGATAGTTATCAAACTAGAAAAATCGTTCTTACCGCCATTTAATCAAACCCAAAAAAACTAGTAAAACTATCCATGCTCTCTGCCATATTCTCTTAGTGTCAGTTGTGAAAGCTTCAAGAGTTGCATTGCAGCTTAGCAAATCATCTATGGTAGCTAGGGTTCCAAACCCTTCAAAATAATATTGCCCTGAAATTCTTTCTTTCAAGTCTGTTGAAGAATTTATCAAACATAATGATGTTTTGAAGTCCGGAACAAATCAAAAACACAATAATTAACAAACCATTATTATTTTTTTAAATCTGATGTCAATTCTTCAATGCCAACAAAATCATTCCCCATCATAACCAACAGATCACTGCCAATGCCAAGTCACTAACAAGTGAAGTGAAGTCACATGAATACCGAGTCCCCATGCAGCCTGATATAAACATTAGGCTCAAATCATTATGGAAATATTGATACCTTATTACCAAACAAAACCTTTAAGATACCGACAATCAAAGCTTCTTATTCAAAACAAAAATTTCTTTAATGTCGATGTCACATACAATGTGACTATTCAAGTTGCTCAAAACATTGTAAACCATGAAGCATTTACACAATAAATATTGATGAAGAGAATATATACAAGTTTAAAACTTGTAATCTGCATGGTATAAATACCTTCCCAAATTCATATGTTGAATATTGACAATACAACAATATTCAGCAAAACAATATTATTGCCACAAAGTCAAATGCTATGAATTGTGATCAAGCAAAAAAAAAACTAACCATATAGACCTGCCCGATACTTCATGTATTCGCTAGCCATCACATGATTAATGTGATTTATTTAAAGGCTGAAACCTTATTAAATTCACTACCATATGACTTTTAATAAAGTCATCTTCCTTTAATATATGAAATGCAATGAGATCGATCCATATGACAAGTTCACAATATAAACCATTGACACAATTATATTGCCAAATCCATATGCCATGACCATATGTAATAGCAATTGCCACAAAGAAAATATGAATAATCAATCACATTAAAATGTAACAAGGAAGACTAAGATCAACTTAGAGTATACAAAAAATATAAGCCTTCATATAACCAAACTGAAAATACGTCAAGCTTAACTTAATAATCTAAGAGTGATCAAGTTGAATATACTAGAGACTTTGTAATGAATCATATATACCTGAATAACTATGCCATATACCTGAAATTTGAAAATGCATGCCATGAACATTGTAAATCACCATGTGAACCAACATCATGTGCCAGCCATGAGCCATGTGAATCACCATGTGAGCCAACTGTAATCATCATGTATCAAAACAAGCTAAGAATGCAGCATGTCAACATCCACAAATCATATCATCACATTCATATCAGCAAACCACTTTTGGCATCAAGGACAAACCAAAAACAACTGAAATCCAACAGCTTAATGTCGTTAAAATCAAGAAGGATTTTAGTGAAAGAAGTAGAACACAACTTAGAAGAAAAATTCATAGGAGAATAAGGAGAGGAAAACAACATAGAAAAATTAATTAATACAATATTGACATAGGTTACATAAACAATGAATCAAAAGAAGAACCAAATATGAACACTCCTAGGAAATTGCTTATGTTTGGAAAAGATACAAATGAAGCAACAAAACATGTGTTTATCCTAGAATCTATGTGGCAAAGGCAACATATAACAAGAGATGATACAAAGTTATTTTATTTCATTGGATCAATCCATGAAAATACCCTTAAATGGTACCAGAAAAATTACCCTAACAGTGACAATGATTTGGAAATAGTGAAACAAGATTTCCTAGCCAATTTTGCTACCCCGGACTTGCCTATAGAAGGAGTTAGTGAACTTTGGGAACTAACACAAAATGAGGACAAAATAATAAAAGAATTTGATAAAAGATTCAAAGAATTTTCCAAAAGACTAAAAGAACTATTTGGTGACAAAAAAAATTTGGATAGTTTATCTCTAGAGTGATACAATAAATTAGAATAACTTTGGATAGGATACATTTAAATACCTACTCGGAAGTAGTTACATTTGCATGCTGAATTGAAAACCAATCTTGGTGAAAATAAGTAATGGAAAAAGAGAACAAGGAGTTGGAAAAGTTGAAACTAGGGATGGAACAACTGAGACTCCAACAAGACATAATGGAAAAGCAATAGATGTTTGCACCAAGACCCAATATCGGGTGTATTTACTATGGAAGAGGACACATAAGAAATGAGTGCCCAAAGAAAAGTGGAGAAAAGAAAGCCAATGCATTATGAGTATACTTGCAAAAACTACCCAAACAGATAAACTCAATCTATTGTAATACATGCAGAGAGTGGGATGATCGTGACATTGAAGTCCTTGATAGTTGTTCTAATTAAGTGAATATCCTACTGCAAAGAGGCATAGCGACCAATATAAGTTGGCATACATTAAAGGAATTTCAGAAAGGCCACTATATTAATAGGATCATGGATATAAACTACCACAATAGAAAAACAAGAAAAATGTCAATTCTTTACAAAACCAACCAAATGAAAACATGTACACTAACAAAGGCCAATTCCATGGGGATAATGGTCGAGGAAGAGGATGGAGGAGACAAAATGATGCCACATGTTTTAAATGCAATAAACTAAGCCACTTTGTGATAGAATGTTGGGGGGTAGAAAGAAACGCTATGGATTCTGTAGTAATACTAAACATAATGTATTTAATTGTGATAGAGCCCAGACCTATTATAGAAATACAACTCTGCAATCAAAGAGTGACAAGCTCCAAAACCTAAATTCATCAAGAGGGGAAAGATTACTAAGAAACATACCAAAAGAACAAAAGGAGATAGATGAAGAAAACTATAAGGAAGAAAATGTAGAAATTAGTATCTCTGACATAGAGGTTCTTAACCACAACAAAGCAATAGTGATAACAAGACAAGGGACCAATACCATAAATGATAAAGAGACACAAAATAATATGAAACCAATATAGATGAGGAGCCATTCCACCCCACTAGAAGAGAACATGATCAAATAGTGGAAGAAACAAAGAAAGTGGTCACAAAACAAGAAAATGAGGAAACAAACCAATACTTTTCTAATCAAGACATATGAATACTTAAATAGTTAATGAAAATGGATAAGCAATCTAACCTATTGGATAAACTAAAAAAAAAATGTAAATATTATAACAAACAACAAAAGACACCACAAATAAAAACTATAAACAAAGAAGAAAGACAATGGAAAGCACACCCAATTATGATCACAATAAGTATAAGTCATAAGAAGATAACCAATGTCATGGTGGATTTAGGAGCAGATATCAATATGCTACCAAGATGAGTGTGGGAATAGATAGGAAAACTAGAACTATATAAAACACCATATAACATTGGTCTAGTAGATGGTAATGGAATGAAAACCCTGGTAACATGGAAATAGGTGGAAGTCAATATCAAGGGAGTAAAATAAATAGTAGATTTTGAAGTATTTGGAATAAAATAAACATTTGATTCATTCAATTCCCTACTATGACTTAGATGGTTTGTAAATTCCATTGGAATTATAGACTCCTACAAAGAGGAGATATCATTTTCTAACACAAACAGAATAGTTCATATTCCCCTAGGAAAAACTCCAAATGAAACACACATAGAATAAACAAACCCAAAAGACTATAATGAATCTAAAAATAAAAACTATATACAATTTTACAGTTTTTTAGTATAGGAAAAATAGGTTTTGAAGGGGACCCGAAACCCTTTAAAAAAGAGACCATTGCTATAAAAGATAATAAATAAAAAAACAAGAAGCCAACCATCAGCAAAAAGTGAAACACTAACGAAAAAATAGGTGTAGTACCTCTCCGTTTATACTTATGCTTTTTGCTATTGTGTTTTCATACTGCTAGACTATGATACCTTGTTTGGATATTTTGATCGCTGGTTTTGAGCGATAGTGGATTTATTCTATGACATGATGATACATTGTTTGGTGATTATTGATTTCAGACATGATTGGATATAGTTTAGATGTTTTACTTTCAGATGATTATTGCTATGTATATGTTATGATGGACTAACAACTATTTATTTCATCCGTTTGCTGTGAAGTGTATTGGTGTGGAGAACGAAATCGCATCACTCGCTTGCGAGTGCCCTGTGATATTTGTGATTTTCTCCGCATGGTGTGTCTGTTTAATGCTTTGTATATATATTTGTATCCATGTTATTGTTTGGTTGCAGGAATTGCAGGTATATGACACTGACTCCACCTGGGTACTCAGGTCTGAGCGTGTCAAGACTCAACAGAAACATTGATCGAGAGATAGTAGTTTGGTTTACCCTAGTCTAGCCTTTAACCCTAGTCTTAGTACTTTGTCTATTTTAGTTCAGAGTCATAGGTTGTATTGTCATTTTCTGTTGAATAAATTGTTGAAAGTTAAATTTGGTTAATTTTTAATGATAGTTATTGTGTTTTAAATTATTGGTATTTAAATTAATGTTTAAATGTAGAAGAAATTACTTGCTTGATTATTTAATTAATTAATTAGCTTATTTGGTTAAATGGTTTGATTTTAAAAGATCAAACTTATTTAATTAAATAAATTAATTAATTAAATTAAAATATTAAGTGAGTAAATAGTTATATTTGAAAATTAAATAAATTGTGGAAAATTGTAAATTTAAATTAAAAATGCATGAGATTTGAATAGTGGTTGTAAAATTTAAATAAAATAAATAAATTGCATGCAAATATTGAAGGGAAAAATTGCCGTGAAGTGGAGAAGATATTTTCATAACCACTTCTCAACATGTGTGCTAGGGTGTTAAATGATTCTTGTTGAGGAAAAATTGGTTACGGAGGATATTTTGGATCTTGGAAAAAACAGAGAGGTTGTTCAATTTCCTCACGGGGAAATTATCAAAGCTTTGCAAAAAAATTATTGCTGTGTAAAAATTTATTTTCTAAGAGGATTTGTTATTTCCTCTGGGGTTGTATATTTGTGGAAGATTTCTTGCCTGGTAGATTTGTGTGATTGGATATAGCTTTTGAAGAAGATTTTGGGATCTGTACGCTATAGGAAAAAGGAAATTCTTCTATAGGCAATTGGTATAATACAGGTATTTTTCTTGGTTTGTTATTTCTTTCCGTAAAAGAATTAGAGATAAGATTTGTTTGTGATTTCCTGTATATATCTCAAGAATTTTGTTAAATGAAGTTTCTTGTTGAAAATTGTTAAGGGTATTGCAGAATGAATTTTGATATATTTAAGATATGAATTTGCTGTGATTTAGTTGATAGTTTTTGAGCAGTATTTGTTTAAATGAATAAATTTCATAATTTATTCTGTAGGAAAGAAATTATATTCCCTATGAAAATATTTGTACAATCACAATATTTTATTCACAGTATTTTATTTACTGCTTTTAAATCTGTATATTTATATATATGTTTATTATATATGAAGATTTTCTTTATTAAAATTTATATCCTTAATATTGTGAAATCCGCGTACGGATTTTCGTCATCTTTGCATAGTATTTATGCATTTCAAATTGAAATATTTTGGATTTTATATGTTTTACGAAAAGATAATCCTCAAATTTTATGAAAAATAATTATTAAATGTTATTTACTGCTATGGAGAGGGGTCGAGGCTTACCCTACGGCCGGCCGTGAGGGCAGCGTTCGGCGCTGCCTTCACAGGCAGCGCCGTCACTGCTACCGTGGCCGCGCCCTCCCACGAGGGTTTCAGCTGTGTAAAATGAGCCGAGCCCTGTGTGAATATGCCGAACCTTGTGTAAAGTATGATTTATTTGACACTTAATAAAAGTTTTCTTTTAATGATTAAAACGTGGTTTTTTTATGAATAAAGTTTTTAAATTCGGATTTTTAAGTAGCAAGAATTAAATTTGTAAGTTTTAATTTATATATATATATAATATATGTATAAATGTATGTATATATATTAAGTATATTCTTAGTTATTGTGAGTAGTTAATTAGAGTATTAATGTGGAAAAGAATATTAGGTAAAATGAGAAATAAAATTTATCGTTATTTACATAGTTATGCAGATTATGAATTTGATGAGTTTATTTATTTAATGTGTAGAGAATTGATGAGTTATTAAAGAATTATTAGAATTAATCACTTCTTCTTTTTTCTCAATTGTTTGATTGGATTTAATATATCCCAAAAATAGACTTGTATTCGTTTTAAGATGTCTTATATTTATTGGGTAAAAGAGGGGAAGAATTCATCTTTATGTAATTTTAAGTCTTCCAGTTCCAGTCTTTTAAGGGGGTGAAATTTTTTTTGAATTCATATGATTGAATTAGTTTAGGGTAGTGCACCTGATTTTCTGAATGGATTGTAATGTACATTGTGGTATATTTGGTATTATAAGTTTTATTGTGCACTTATTTACCCTAGATAGTGAACTTAGAAACCCTTGTTATGTCTAGGGGAGTGGCTATTTGTAAGGGCCGACACACAAAGTGGTGTTAGGGTAACTTACAAATAGTTAGTAACTCAGTGATAACTAATTAACACAGTAGTTAGATTAAAACTCTTAATAAGATATTGATGCATCGCTTATGACTCTTGAGCTACTACAGTCATTAGTATAAGATGAGAAGGCCTAGAATGGCAAATCGATGTCTTGTTTCTTCAAAAGACATTCGATTCCACAATAGTATGCAATAGGGGTCGGGTTTCATAAGAGGTTACCAGGGTAACCCAAGGATTGGGGGCCGGAACCTAGGAAGAAACACCAGGGTAACCTTTGCAACGTTGTGATGACACTCCACCTAGAATAACAGTTAACCTTGTATTTGTGAAACATTCAATTATCTAAATCTGGAAGCAATGTAACCAATAGTCTGTTAAGTACTAGTGTCTAGGGTTAGTAGATTAGGTATAGGTAACCTTATTACTATCTCCTAGCATGGGGGGTGGACCTATGGGTACCACATGGTTGGGTGGAACGTGCACCTTACTCCGTTGGGTCCCCAGTTTGATCATGGCATCTAGAGCTTCATGGATGGAGAGCTCGCACTTGGAAACTTATGAGTATTTCATCATTGTAATTTTGTAATTATGTATTTGAAAACATCCCTCAAATGTTGTGAGGTGAACAATGTAAATGTAATTGTAATCTTTATTGAACTACCTCATCAGATGGATGAGTATTGTATATTCTATCAAATGCAATGTATGAAACAAATTTGTATCTTATACTATCTTGAATGGAATCCAATGTAATGCAATGTTTATCTTTGATGTTTATGTTAATGTTGATTAATATGTGCAATGCGAAATACTTAAGTCACTTAAGGAAAACTCAAAGTAGTGTAATGTCGCTTAGCCTAATGAATGTATGCAACTAATTAACTTAATATTAATACTTTTAAAAAAAAATTATTACACCTTTATACATTATTGCAACATTCTTAGGTTATTAAGACGGGGCATTACAATAGGACAAAACCAACAGGAAATTACACTTTTCAAAATATTAGTTGCTTCAAGATCACGAGCTATGATCTTTTGGTGATTTTTCATTACCTCAGCTACCTCCTTCACAGAATCCCCCAAGTTCTTTTTAGTCTTGTTTCATGTGCAAGTGCATGGTCCCTTATCATTTTTCTCCCCCTTCATTTCTTTGAGGAGATCAACCAAACCAACAACTTCTTTCAACACACCTAAAGATTCACCTTTCCATAGTCTAGCCTTTTCATTAAGGAATTGAAAACCCTCAACATTATTATTGAGTGCATACCAACTGAATTTGACCACATTTTCAATCTTCTTATAGAGCTTAGAGATTTTATCTTCCAAGACAGTAATTCTATACTCAAATTCCGTCTTTATTTTTAGCATCTCATCAGTAACTATCTTTAGAACATCAAAAAAATGATTTACCTAGTCCAAAATAGAAGGATCTTGAGAATTAGTATACACCCCAACATTATTAACCAAAGAAAAAATCTTGACATTGGTAAGGTTCAACTCATGAAACAACCATTTGAAAATTTTGAAGAAGATGATTGAGCCATCATTCACCATGCCCAAGACAATCTAGAACACTCTTATAATCTCCCACAGATGCTAATTAAAAATATAATTTCATGGTCACCTCTAAGTGACAATCTAGAAAACCCAAAATTAGAAGGAGAATTTAAAATTGAAAGCACCACATATAGCAGAGATAGTGAGGAAGTGCTAGACACATGGATGCAAGAGGAACCAGATCTCCATTCTTGGAGAATTACTGAATTTCGTAGAATATTTATGATTAGGAAGATCTTGGAGAATGCTCTACATTCTATCACTCTCACAAATAAAGAACTACAAAACAACTATGGGAAAATAAAAGACAACATAAAAGCTATATCTGAAAACACTCATCATAAAAATCACATTTTGCAAGAATATCTCACATCAAATTTCCCAAATACTCAAGATTTGGGGACCTACTATCATTTATCACATAGATAGAAAAAAATTAAACTAAGGAAAGAAGACTAGACATATTGAAACATACACTCATTTTTAATATTGCATGTTGGAAAAATGGACAGAAATAACATTTGACACAATGGAAAATATTCAAGATCTTAATCAAAACAAGGTATCTATCGAAGGAAGGAGAATATAAGGAAATATAAAAGTATAATGGATAGATCCCACTGAAAGAACACCTTACCATTTATACTACCACATGGAAAGAGAGAAATGAATATGATGATCATATTGATACAATTATTCTACTAGACATTAACACCAGTGGTGCGGACTTAGTACATCAACCAAGAGTGATGAGGAGAAACCAATAATTGGACACAATTAACAAAGGAATTTTACCATATCTTCTCCTTCTACAATGAAAACACATACATACATATTGCATTAATCAAAATGAAGGAGATAATATTCAAACCAAAAGAATTTAGCAAATGGTGGTACCACAAACCTTTAAATTTTCCCCACAATCAGAAGGCATATGGAGATACATAGAATGGATTAATAAAGAAACCACACTATCCAAGAAAAGATGTTACTTAACAGAGCAAGATGCTAAGGGTTCCCACAACATAGACATAGAAGTTCAATAAGGGAAAGGGAATTATAATATGAAATTGCAAAATACGGAGCTATGAGATTAAAGAGATTAAACAACAATCACATCACAAGGTATGTGAATGGAAACAAACTTAAACACTACCACCTACCACAGGGATGAGATGATAAATTTTGAAAGGAAAAAAGTCTAGACCTTGTAACATATATTACTAAACAAACAAAATCAAATCGTTAGTAGGCCAAATCTTGAAATGGCTAGAAAAACCTATGAAATCTAACAAGAAAATGACATCAATACGGCCATCAAACTCAAATTTATTTAAACCCCTCATAGCTTCACTCCACTCACTCTGCATTCAAAACCTTCCAAATAACAAAAGCGATTTGAGCTCTAATACCATCTAACACACAATTACAAATAATGGCAACCCAACCTTGGTGAATGTGACAAAGAAGCCATGATCAAAGTATAAGAAATACCCATTTAAAGAAATGGAGTTTGATAAGGACAGGGCATTCTCAAGTATCCTTGTATATTTATTCTACATAGAGGATGTGAGGAAATACATCTATGAGCCAATCATTAAAATTGATCATACTAAGTTTGAGAAGCTCATATTAAGCCTCCTAAATGCAAATCAAAGAATATACTAACCCTAATTTCAGGAAGTAGGAAAGAAGATTCTTGATATCTGGAAGGACTTTTCATTTTTTTGTGATGAGCATGATTGGGTGCGACTAGTCCTCAATAGAGTCCATGATGAGTTCATCAACTTGGAAAAACCCTACCGCATCACAAGGGAAGAAATTCATGTGGTAATGAAGTAAAGCATGGTCAGGGAAGTACCAACAAAGAAAGTGGTAAAAAATTATGTATTGAATCATCTCACCAATGCAACACTAGATAGGCATAGCCTAAGCGTTCGAGCCATCCAAACCTTGGGGTGTGGTACACAACCATTGGAATTACATACAAAATATATTATGCAAATAGAGAGGACTCTTACATGACAACAAAAATTCACACTACTTATCAAATAGTGGTGGAGGGAAATGAATTTGACCTTTGTGAAGTGATGCAGGAGAAACTCATCGAGAACCTTTAAAAAATAAAGACTTCACAATACAACCTTTACTATGGCATACTCCTCATTTTCTTGGTTTTCTAATTTTTGTAATGTTAAAAATTATTGCATCCTATGCAATTTCACATTCCATAACCTCCCCTTCAGAATAATTAAATTTGATAATGCAATGCCTCCTTTTCCTAACCTTAATTCCACTCTTAAACCCTTTATTTTTAGTTGTTTAAGTGATTTTTTTTGTGGAAACTATCACAACACATAGACGTCCTAGAATATTCCTACCTACATAGCCATTGGGATATTACAATTCCCACCTGCCCACAAATTATAACACATCTATGGCCGGTACATGTGCCAAAAATGTTCTTTTGCGTGCTTTTTCTCCATTCAAACCTCCTATTCTCTCATCCATTCACTCTCTCTTTAATCATTCTCTCATTCTTTCAACTCTATTCTCATTGTAGCTCATTTCTACACCATTTTCTCTCATTCCCTCAAGCTCTATCACATCTTGGTTCTCTACACACTTTGGTTCTCTTGGCACATATTGGGTGTTGCATACTCTCTTTCAACATCACTAGCTTTCTAAAGGGAGGGTAACTACATCCTTTCCCACTATATTATCATTTATTTTGATAGCATGTTATTTTTATAGCTTGTCTATTGTCTTGTCTATCGATTTCCTATCTATTATCTATTCTATCTATCTATCTGGTTGTCCATAGGGGTGGAAAACCTACGTGGGGGTTTGATTGAGGAAAGCCCCTAAAAGAGCCCCAACAATTTTCCCATTTTTGTGTGTGCAATTTTTGAATTTAGAGCATTTTGAGAGGCTTCATTTCATGGACCTCTTGTGAGTTCTTCTCTTCCTTTTCATCTTGTCATTTTTATTTCATTACATTTACTACATGCATTCTATTTTCATTTATGTTATTTCTATTAGTTTATTAGTCTAACACACCTTTCAGATTTTAGTCTTTGAATAGTTAGTAAGTTCATTGTCATCTCTGCTAGTAAATTTTACTTTTAGTTCGTACAAGACTATAGTGTGTCGTGGGGAAATTCGCATATTACACTATCATCCTTGGTCGAGATCATGTCAGTTTTCTCACAAGACCTCTACAACTTTTTCTTTTGATCTCTAAAACTCTTATCCCCTAAATCCATATAAAATAGAAAATATAAAACTTCCTTTTGTCCTTGCACCCCATTCACTTGAGCGTTGATCCTTGAGGAAGTTGAGGAAAAATCACCCTTAGGGGAGAGGGAGGGTGTCATTTTTCCCCTTCTACATTTTGGTGAACTCAACATGAACTATCCTTTACCTCATTCTTTTGTCAAAAAAAATTATTCTCTCTTGTTTGGATGGTTGCTAGACTAAGCGTTGTGACACTTTTATGAGTTTCACAACCTAGTCCACCAATTTTGGGCACGTAGTTAGAAGAAGCCATCGACATCTAGATATGGGTTCTAGGAGACAATTCATTCCTCCCCACCAGGGTCCTAATTTTGAGGAGTTCACTAATGAGACCTTGCAAGGACCTCATATATTTTCTAAATTTAACACTTGATACTTTATGTTTGGTTTTAAAACTGATGATATTATCTTTTATATGCTTCATTTATGAGCTTAATTATGTATGAAGACTTAAAATATAAATTCTTTATATGAATGCTTATTTCCTATGAATACATAATTTAATGGTATTTAATGTGTGATTGTTTCATGATTGTGTGTATTTAACACATAACTGGAAGATCATTTCTATAATAGATAAAATTCTAACCATTTCACATTCAAATGAGATTGGCGGCTAACCTTTCACAACTCAACATCTTTGACCGAGTTACCTGTCAACCAAACAACAATTCCAGCTAAGCACATATTCTAGCTCTAAAGTTTTGTTCGACATCAACTGAAGATGATCATGAGATCTCCATGATTATTTTCCCTACACTCCAGAATATCTTTAATAGACTGGATTTAGTTTAATTTCCCCCGTTCTCCTATTTTCAAATAAGATAAGGATATTTATATCTAGTCTCAAGTTAGTTCGGTCTAGTAGATTGTATTAGTTTCTAATTTTCATTTCTTATTTCTTCGCTAAAACCTTGTATTCTCATCTCTCTTTGGGAAAATTTGATGGAATAAAAGAATAAGTTGATCATATTTGTTTTAAGATCACTCCAAAGGTAGAGTAGGGCCCACTCTTCCGAAGGAAGGTGATCCTATTAGTTAAATAGCTCATCTTCATCCTTGCTTTAAATTGAAATTGTTTCATCAATTTAATGTTAGAATAAATCTCAAATCTATCATTGAAATCTTTATTTCGATTACTGTGTTAATTAAATAGAGCCCTTTCAGTTCACTTTCCAATTAATTAGATTGCAGATAAGATAGTTAATTCAACATTGATAAATGATTATGTTCTTAATGGAATATGAGCAAAGCAGGAATTATTACTCATTAGATTGGATGAATGAGGATTGGAGTAGTTTGTTTTAAAAATTAGATTTGAATTCTATCAATTAGTTATATCTTGAATTTGAGTAAATGTTAGATTCTTACTTTCCTACAAATTAGATTAAGTTAATCCTCCATTCTCACGATTTAATTTAGCTTGGAATATGACCTATCTTAGCGCATTTTCTATTTTGAAGTAATTATGGTTTAAGGGTATGTGCAAGATCATCATGGAAAAAATAGGTCCTTAAGTGGCAAAAAAGTCAAAAAATTAGAGTTAGGCAACTTGACATAAAAATTTGAATAAGTTATCTATATTATTTCAAAAACATGTAAGAATAGAATCTATAGAAAATTGAATGTAGTTTCTAAACTACTAGGTTTATTTAAAAGAAAAAAAAATCTATTAGGTGAAAATTTGAAATTTCAATGCAGTAGCACTTAAATTTCAGGGAAAAAATAAGAAGTTGGTGTCTGTCTGAGCAACCTAACCACAATAAATTGATAATATATTTTTATAATATTTTAGATATAAGTAGAGGACTCCATAACCATGTGATGTATTATTTTTTTTGTAATTTATTTCAAGTAAATAATTAATTATGAATTTTTATTACAACTTTAAAAAATATAAAAACTTGTATGTTCAACCAATCTTAACTTGGTCAAAACTTCATGATTTTTTTTTTTTACTACTATAGTATGGCTATTAGAAATTACTACGTATCGTGATTAAAAACAATTATACCATTTGAAAGCTATAGATGTTTTTCAATCAACCTATCAATCAGGACTTTAGTTGTAATTCAAATGGAAAATGAATAATATTTTTTATTAAATTCCAAGTAAAGAATAATTTATATTGGTGGAAAGCTGAGAATCTCCTTTAAAAACCATTTTTGTTTCATCAATTTTGGGTAGAAAAAAAGTCATCGGCCACATACCCATCATATCGCCACTTTTTGGCCCATCATGATCCTGTATATACCCTTAAAGCTTTAGAATAAGTTAAGAAAAAAGTTAAAAGAATATTGTAGAATAGTGTAGAGCCACTTCTGATAAGGAAGAAACAACTCTGAACCACTCCTAACAAAGCGGACCTACAATAAACCCCCCGAAAACCAATCCAACTCTTGCTGCAAATAGCTTTTGACAACCATGGGTTGAAAAATAAATATTAAATGATTAGGGAAATATGATAGCAATGACCCCTATCCATCATTTTTGGCACCGTTGTCAGGGAATGATCTGGCCTTTAAAAGAAAATTTAATCCTCAAGTGTTGGTAAGAATTTCTTTGTTAGTTGATGAACCAACAAAGAGACCAATTTGGAAGATTTATAAGAAGAGATCTAATACCTTCTCCATAAGCGTCTCCATCACACTCTTTGAGTTCATCATCTTCAACTCGAATAGTCTCCATCCACTCATAAAATATGGCAGACTGGTGCAGGAGCACCAATCATTTCAATGTTTTCTCTTTATTTCTCTCATGGAGAGTTGATTCTAGGTGTTAGAGTCTAATTTTTTGAGTGTTTGAGTCTAAATAAGGTCAAAGGAGACCATTTTTATGTAATTGACAAACTTTGGTGTCTTTTGGGTTTGAATTGTAAATGTTGCAAATCATGGCAAGAAGTTGTCAATGTTGACAAAAGTGGTCAAGGTGGCAAAAATGTCATTTTTCCAATGTGGGGTCATGTTTCTAGGATGAATAAGGTCTAAATAGACCAACTCCAATGTTCTAGGTGATTAGGAGAGTCAATTTTCACATAATGCAAAAAATGCTAATGTTGTCATCAAAAAGAAATTGTAAAAGGGCAAGTTTTGAACCCCAACGGTCATGGGGAGTTTGAAAGTTAGTTGTAGGGAGTTGATTTGGTTGGTTTATGATGGGAAATATTTAAATATATGAATTCCAATGATGTAATGTATGTTTGGAGGATTTTGAAGCAATAACAACAAGAATTTCCCTTGTTTTTTTTTTTTTTGTGTTTTCTTTCCAATTACAAGTTTGTATGAAACCGTAATGATGTACCATGCTTTAAAATTGTTGATAACTTGTGAGGGATGGTTTTATCTCTCTTTTGAATCCATTTGGGAGGAATCACTGAATAAAACCTTACTCCATTGTTAATATGGAAGTCCTTGAGTTTATCCCATTTTAATGATGCAAAAGAACTAAAATGCAACGCAAAACACAAGGAACACCTCAAAAGATTAGCCTAAGGAATTGTTAACACAAAGAAAAATAGATAAAATTGTGCAAGTGCTCATACTTTCTCCATGTTGATTAATCCCTTGGTTGGCCCTTGATGTTTAAGATCCTTGTGTGCTCCTTGGATGGCTATGAAAGATGAGCAATGTGTGATAGAATGCAATGCTAATGGCTAGAATGACTTAACTAAGTGAGAGGAAATGCTTGTGAATTAAGTGCTCAAAATGACAGCATGTGGGTGTAAAAAAAGACTAAGTATTCTAAATGCATTAGAAGAGGGGAATTCCCCTCAGAGAATTCAATGGCTGGATTGAGCCAACAAGATCAAGATGTAGGGCTATGGTGATTTGAGGACTCACAAGCCCCTCACATCTGGACATGTGAAATGTGAGATGGCCAAGGATAAGAGATGATGTGGAAGTGAGGTGGAAGGGAGGCAACATGATGCAGAAGGACATGTACCTTGGAAGCTACATTGAGAGATGAAGAATCTTGTGAATAAATGTGAAATAAAAATTCACATGTTTGGAAGAATCCCATGGACAAGAAAAGGTTCCAAAAAGGGAAGCACTAGTCCACATATGACTTGATGTGACAAGTCAAAGATTCTAGAAGATGCATGGGAAAAGGGGATTCTAGGAGGAATAAATGTGAATTAAAAATTCACATGGGGAAGAGAGAAGTCTTGGATGAATAAAAAGGAATTAAAAATTCCTTGGGGGATGGGGAGAGTTGACCAATTTACTAATTAGGCTTAACTAATCAATAATTAGAAGATAATTAGTAGTTAATAAGGATTAGAAGCCAACTTGCAAAAGTTGGAGGATGTGACACATCCTAATCAAGGATCAGGCATATGTACATCCCTAATGATGAGATTAGAGGGTTGATTAAGATTAAGAAAAAATGATGTGACATGTGAGGAATTAAATAAATGTCATATTTATTTAATTCATTTGATGAAAGGGGGATTGGGATTTGGAAAAATTAAGGGTATTAATTAAATAATAGTAATATTACTTAATTATTGCAAATAAAAAGATGTTTAGACGAAAGGGGATAAATTTAGATAAATTAATTATCCAAATTTAGTGGGTTCACATTTTCAAGAGATGGTAGAAAGCAGCATCATTTCAAAGAATATTAGGAACATAGAACCCAAAATAAGACGAGATTAGATTAAGACGCCCAGTATTTCAAAAAGGTAAAAGAATATGAAGATTAGGGATTGAGGATGCCCCCCTTGAGGACATGTGGGTCTGGAGAGAACATGAGTGTGCTCCCCGAAATGGATGAGATGATGCAAGGGGAGATGAAGATGATGCAAAGGAGTGGAATGATAAGCAGTATTAGATAGATGAAGCACAAATGGATTTAAGGTGATGTTGCCCCAGTCAAGCTACAAGCCAAAAGGGGTTGATGATGGACGGAGTGTTGTCAATGAGGGAATGAGAGATCCCAAAACAACATGAGGATAGGACAGGATACATCCCAAGGAGTGGTATTGATGAGGGAAGTGATACATCCCAAAACACCACTAAAGGATAGGGAAGGATACATCCCGGTGATGATAAAACATTGGATGGATAGGGAGGGAGATTGATGAAAGATGAATGCATGGTGGGGAAGATGAAATGCAACTTTAAATGCAATTTTCTCCATCTTTGAGCAATCATTTTTCTATATAGCATAAGACACCAAGTTCCAGGGTATGTGGAACCAAGGAAGATTAGTGTATAATGCATGAAACAAACACAATAGACAAGAAGGATATCCCAACACCCCAAAGTCACTGACTTTGGTTGGGCCAAGTATTGGAATAACCACAAGCACACGAGGATGCCCCAGTGTAACACAAGACCACAAGGATCTTGGTGGGTACTACGTGGGATAACCAAGAAGACACAAACAAACAAAAGATCAAGATATGCCTCTATGTGTACCAATCAAAGCACACCATGATATGATGGATCAAGGTGACCATGACAAGTAATGATAGGGGGATCAAATGATAAACAAAAGCCAAAAGTATCAAAAGATCACAATCAATTTCAAACATCCTTTTCCATAGGATCAAGGGGATGGATGGGATTGATGAGGTATGTTAGAAAGGATGCATCCTATCGGAGACCGATGATGGATACCAAACTAAAAAGATTGATATATGACACGGATATTCAAACTGATTGATCTCATGATACGTATCCGTTTGTTAAGAACTAGCCAGATAAGAGCATAGCTTGGATGGCACAAACACAAGGAAGACAAGACATGATACCGACACACCCTAAAGACCCAAGGGCTCAAGGGCTGATCAAAAGATTAGCCTTGTCACCTAAAAGTGCAAAAGCCCTCATAATTTGATGTAAAAGGTTGATGACCCGCCATGGATAAAAGTGGGAAGAGGATGATGAGACCTTGATAGATGACCAAGATAGGACAGACAAAAGCAGAATGATCGATGATAGATGATCAAGGAGCCTCGGGTGTGGATCAAAGGATTGACCTTGCCTACATGAAAGTGTAGGGGCAAAGTAGTTCAGAGAGATGATCATTGATAAGGGAATAAAATGATGGGACCAATATAATGAGACATGATAGACCTATTGGATTAGATAGGATGATGTTGATCACACAAAGCTCAAGAATGGGATAGTGGTCAAAATCACCAAAATGAATTGAGATGATGATATGATAGAGAGATGAATGATGAGAAAGGATAGGAGATTGAAAAGATGTGTAAAAGAAGTAGAAGTGATGGCGATGAGATAAATGGCATTGGGTGTTCCTTCCTAATGATTACAATGTTCAATTGCTTAAAAAAATTCAAAATATTAGGCAAAAGGACTTAGATATGCAAGCATACACCAAGGATTTCTATAGGTTAAGTATAAGAACAAAACATGAGGAAGATGAGGAAGAAAGAGTGGCAATATATCTTAATGGACTGAGGTATAATATACAAGATGAATTAAGTTTGATGACACCAAAAATAGTAGAAGAATGTTTTCAAATGGCTATAAGGGTTGAAGAGAAAGTGAAGAGAAGATAAGAGAAGGAAACAAGAGGAAAATGTGGTACTTCTAGGGGAAGAGGTACTTTTTCTACACCAAAATAGTCCAAAGAAGATCAAGAAGATGTTGGTAAAGGAAAAGAACAAGTGGTTGAATCTAAAGGTGGAAGAACAAGATTTAGGGGCAGAAATATTATTCAAGAATGTGTTTCTAGGAAGGTGCTAAAATTTTGGTGAGTTTGGTCATCCCCTTTTTAAGTGCCCTAATAAGTTTGGTGCTACTTCTAGTGGGGGTGAAAGAAGAGGTGCAAGAAGATGAAGAGGAAAGTTTCAATTCATCAAGTCATAATTGTGTCCCTAAATTTGGTGAGAGTTTGATGTTGTAAAGACAACTCTTGAATGCCTCCAAGGAGAAAGAACCATTGCAAAGGAGAAATATTTTCAAGACCACCTACAAGAGCAAAGGTAAAGTATGCAAGTTAGTAATAGATTCAGGCTCCACTGATAATATAGTATCAAAGGAAATGGTAGATAAGTTGAATTTTGTGAAAGTTCCTCATGAAATTCCCTATAAGGTGTCATGGTTAAATGATGATCAGTCACTCCTAGTCAATGAGCAGGCTTTAGTTGAATTTCAGTTTGGAAGGTACAACGATAGGGTACTTTGTGATGTTCTACCAATGCAATGTTTCCATTTGTTGCTTGGAAGGCCATGACAATTTGATAAACCTTTTGTGTATGATGGATGGGCTAATACATATCAGATTGAGCATGAAGGGAACTCATTTACTTTGCATCCATTGCAAAAGAGGTTAAGGATCAAATCAAGATGGCCAAGGTGATCATGATGGGCAGAAAGTAGTTTGTGTAGATTGAGGAAGTCAAGAAAGATCAGTTGGCAGCCATGACAAAGGTATTATAGGGTGATGCATAGTTGGAAGGGAATAATATTGAGAAGAAGAAGACGAAGACTGACCTAGAGAAGGTTAATGGTGAATTGATGAAGCAAGATGGTTTGAGAAAATTTGATAAAATTATGATTGGAACAATGTGGTGTCCTATAGTAGTTGCGAAAGTTGAGGGACAGTGAAGCCTCGTTGAAGAAAAGGCTCCAAAGACTGATAATACAGTGATGTGTAGGACTGAAAGTGAAAGGGCTTTGAGGATAGTGACTTTGATGCCTAAATTCAAGGCAAAGGAAAGAGTGGAAAAAGTAGAAGGGCAAGGACAAAGTCATGGAGATAAGTATGTTGTATGGACAGGACAAAGGGAAATTAGTATAAGTTCTACATGGGTCAAAGATGGAAGAGAGATCAGAACATGGTCAACAAAGAAAGAGAAGCCCCATCAAGTTGGCCATGAACTCAAGGATGATAAGTATAGAAAAATCTTTTAGAATTTACTAGTCATGATATATTTTGCAAGATGAAGAAATGGAGCATTCAAAGGAGGAACAATTGAAGATCAGTTTCCAAAGACATGGAAATCTTTTTTAGGCAGTGTGTATGGTGCAGGAGCACCAATCATTTTAATATTTTCTCTTTAGTTGTCTCATGGAGAGTTGATTCTAGGTGTTAGAGTCTAATTTTTTGATTGTTTGAGTCTAAATAAGTTCAAAGGAGACCATTTTGATGTAACTGACAAACTTTGGTGTCTTTTGGATCTGAATTGTAAATGTTGCAAATCATGGCAAGAAGTTGTCAATGTTGACAAAAGTGGTCAAGGTGGCGAAAATGTCATTTTTCCAGTGTGGGATCATGTTTCTAGGATGAATAAGGTCTAAATAGACCAACTCCAATGTTCTAGGTTATTAGGAGAGTCAAATTGCACATAATGCAAAAAATGTTAATGTTGTCATCAAAAAGAAATTGTAAAAGTGCAAGTTTTGAACCCCAATGGTCATGGGGAGTTTGAAAGTTAGTTGTAGGGAGTTGATTCGGTTGTTTTATGATTGGGAAGGTTTAAATAGATGAATTACATCGATGTAATGGCTGTTTGGAGGATTTTGAAGTAATAACAACAAGAATTTCCCCTGTTTTCTTAATTTTTCTGTGTTTTCTTGCCAATTACAGGTTTGTACGGACCCGTACTATTGTACCATGCTTTAAAATTGTTTAGAACTTGTTGGGGATTGTTTTAAATCTATTTTTAATCCATTTGGGAGGAATTTCATTAAATAAAACTTATTTTATTGTTAATTTACAAGGGTCAGTATGAACTTGTAGATTTAAGGGTTTTGAAGTTTTAAATGGAATTCTAACTCATTCCTCCTATTGTAATCTCTGTGGCTTAGAGGAATGAGTTTTATAGGTGAGGTTTAGGTGCTAGAATAAATTTTTTGTGAAGAGAGGAAGAATTAAGGGAGTTTGAGTTGTTGTACCTGATGAATTTGAGTGAAAAAGAGCATGAAAATGGAGGTTTTTGACAAGGGTTTGGAGAAAAATTTGAGGGCTGTGCTTTTTCTTGAACTTCTAACCATATGTAGGCATAATGGAAGGTGTTTGAACTAGTTCCAAGGTTTGGAGAGGTCTATGTCACAGTTTGTCAATAAACCCTCATATAAATAGCTTGAAACAAGTGTTTCCTGAATAGGCATTTGGGAAGGGGTATCTCTGCAAAAAAATGGTGGATTTGGTGGTTATGGAGGCTGGTGAGTGCTACCCCATTGGTTTTTAGAGTTGGTTGCAAGGATAAAGTGGTGAATCTTTGTAAAATTAGCCTAGGACATTGTAGAAGGCATAGTTTCAAGTTGATGTTCAAAAAGAGTTGCATGAAGTGTTGAGGTATGTTATAGTTTGTCTCAATGGGTCTCTAAAACTATAAGGAGTTGGATGATTGAGAGGTTTTTGAGTGAGTTTGGTTCAAGCTTTTAGGTCTGCAGGCCTAGTAGAGAAGGAGCGTGCATTGTGTGAAGAAAAGACCTTGTGAGGGTTTGAAGTTTCAATACTTGTTGAATAGGGTTGGATTTGAGTTGTTTGTGTTGGGAGGCCACCCTATTTGCTATCACAGACCCAGGAGGAGGAGATAGAGAATAATATATTCCTAACATAACATTCTCTTTCCCTATTTCTCTTAATAGGGAGGCTAATGAACCACCCATGAAAAATATTTCACCCTCTTTTTTACCTACATTTTATGGGAAAACTTTGGAGGTAACCAATTCTTGTTTGATTTTAAAGTATTATATCAAAATTATGATTACACATCTGATAATCAAAAGTTAAAGTTGTTTCCATCCACTCTTAAGGAATCGACCTTGTGTTCTTTCATGGGATTGAATGCCAATTCTATTAACTCTTGGGAGGAAATGGAAACAGTCTTTTTAGATAAATACCAAGATTACTATCAAGTTAGGGATAGGAAAGAGGAACTATTTAAAATGAAATAGTTAGAAGAGGAAATTTTAGAACATTACGTGGATAGATACCAGTTTTCCTTGAAAATATGTGGAAATGGGTTGGATGAAGAGATTATTAAGTCCATTTTCCTAAAAGGCATTGATGATGATTCAAGAGATGCCTTGAACTTAATAAAAAAAGGAGACATCAAAAAACTCACTTTTGGAGACATAGTTGAGATTTGTAGGAACTATTCAAGGACAAGACCAAGCTCTGGGAAGAAGAATAGGGGTTCCTCAACTGATGTTTCTAAGGTCATGGAAGAAATAGCATAATTTAAAAACTGATATCCTACTTCATCTTAGTTCTTAGCTTGACAAAAGAACAGTAGAACCATTGGCCATATATTGTCCTAAGTGTAGAGACAAACATCCACTAAGGGAATTCCCTCTTAATAAGGTATATTTGTGCGATATTTGTGAGAAGAGTCATTCTATTGGTAAATGTAATCTCCTTCCAGAGATTAAAAATCATTTGAAGAAACCTTCTCAATCCTCACCTGTGGAAGAAAAACTCAGCCATATAAGACAAAGACACTTTAATCCAACTTTTGGAGGATAGAATAATCCCAGAAATAATGCCAATTAGGGTTCAAATCAATGGAATAATCAATGGAATTCCCCTATTCAGTGGAATTCACAGTCTCATTGGAACACCCAACAAATGCCAATTCCACCTCCTTCTATGCAAACATCTTGGGGACCACCTTGGGGACAACCTGAATGGACTAATCCTCAATGGCAACCTAACCAAGGTGATAATTCTTAATGGAAAAATTAGGGACTGAGAAAACCTTGGAATCAAAATCAATCACTTTTTCTTGGTTCCACTCAACCTTCAAATTTTGAAGTAGTAAACCAACCTCAAATGCTAGCTCAGCCATTTCCCAGTCCTAAAAATGTTAAACCTCAACAGCCAACTTACAATGTTGATTCTAATACAGTTGGTCTAAAGAACATTGATTTAAAAGATATTCAATTGAGGACTCAATTAGTACCATCAAAACCTGATCTAAGTAAGGATGAACAACAACAAGATTTGATGAAGGATACATTGCAAAAGAGTGAAGATATTTCTTCTAATAAGCAAGCACCATTTCTTGCATGATTTCAACAAGAATTGGTGGTTGGAAAGCAAGCCAAGGAGAAACAAGATGATTTAGTAGATCCCCAAATTATTAGAGAACTTTAAAAGATTACCATTGAGATTCCACTTTCGAGATCTATCCATGATATTCCAAAGATTAACCAGGTGGTTAAGTCTTTATGTGTCAAAACACCTAGAAGGAAAAATAAGTTACCTTCCACAATTAAAATTGGAGGGAACTATCTGATGTTTTGTCAAGAAAGTTGATCCCTCAGAAGTATGGAAACCCAGGAAGTCTAGTGATTACCCTTAACATTAATGGAATTGAAATTTCAAATGTCCTTATTGATTTAGGGGCTTCCATTAATGTTATCACAATTGAAGCAGATGACAAATTGGGAATTACAAGTGTTCAACGAACAACCATAGTCTTACAATTAGCAGATCAATCAATTTCAAAACCAGAAGGGATTCCTGAAGACGTCATTATTACTATTGACACATGGGAATGTCCTATTGATTTCCTTGTCCTGAAAAGTAAACAAAGAAAGAAAGGTTATCCAATCATTTTGGGAAGACCTTGGTTGGAAATAGTCACTGCCCTTATTGATTGTAGGGCTGGAATCATGACCATTTCTAATGGAATCAGACAGAAGGAACTATCCCTTTTCCCATCGGAAAAACTATCTTTATCATTTGAAAAATCACAGCTGGACTAGTCATTTTAATTCAGAAGATGATGAGGTTCAAGAACTTGCTATGATAACATTGGTAGAGCATGTAGAACAGTATCAAGAATGTATGGACAAGGAAGAAGGAAACCTTGAAGTTCATGATATTATTGATGATCAAGATCATTGTCCTTTAATTAATATCATTAATTCTGATTCATAGCCAGTTACTCCATCAAATTTTTCCATTTTTTTTCCTTTAAATAATTTGACTGGAGAACCCTCTACTCTTCAAAACAAGTCTAAGAAAACCTTAGTACAAACATATAAGCCCTTAGTCATTAATGCTTCCTTATCGACTAAACAAGAAGATGATCTAAAAGAAATTTTAGAAAAGAATACTAAAGAATTTGCTTGGTATTATAAGGACATGAGAGGGATTCATCCTGATATTTGTACACATCACATCACATTTACACTAAGAATGTTAAACCTGTAAGAAAAGCTCAGAGAAGGATTAACCTTGCACTAAGAGATATTGTGAAGTTAGAAATAGAAAAATTGCTTTGTGTAGGATTCATCTATCCTATTTCAAATAGTCAATGGGTTTCTCCACTAGTCATAGTGCCTAAGAAAATTACTAAATGGAGAGTATGTGTGGATTATAGAGAATTGAACATGGATACTAAAAGAGATTATTTTCCACTACCTTTTGTTGACCAAGTATTGGATAACTTATCAGGTAGTAGTTACTTTTGATTTCTTGATGGTTTTAGTGGATACAACCAAATTCAGGTAGCTCTGGAAGATCAAGATAAAACAGCGTTTACTTGCCCATGGGGTACCTTTGCTTATAGATTCTTTCCTTTTCGACTATGTAATGCACTTGCTACCTTCCAACATGTTGTTATTTTTGCAGATTTAACATGTGTGGAAGTATACATGGACGATTTTACATTCCATGGTAAAACTTATAAAGAATCTTTGAATAATCTAAATCAAGTTTTGAATAGGTGCAAAGACCATAGGTTATCATTGAACACTAAGAAAAAAAATTTAATGATGACTAAAGGAATTGCGTTAGGACATCATGTATCAAAAGAAGGAATTAAGGTAGACCCTAAGAAAATTGAGATTATTCTAAAGATACCAGTACCTCGAAGCCAAACTGAAGTGAGAAGATTTTTAGGACATGCTGGTTATTATAGAAGGTTTATAGAAGGGTTTAGATAATTTGCAAGTCCTTTGTTTAATTTATTAAAGAAATGTTTAGAATTTATTTGGACTGCAATATGTCAACAATCCTTTGAGGATATTAAACATGCCTTAACAACCACACCTATCATAGTTGGGCTAGTTTGGGGTAACCTTCTCATATAAATG
>VDFB02119009.1:0-22475 GCA_007258455.2 Sequoia sempervirens
GAAACTATTGGGTCACGTCATCTCAGAGAAGGGTATTGAAATTGACCCCGAGCGTATCGAAGCTATTTCAAGGATTGGTTTGCCCGGTAGTCAAAAAGAGTTGAGGTCATTCTTTGGCAAGATCAATTTTGTGAGAAAGTTTATAACTGGGTTTGCCGAGATAGTGAGGCCGTTAAATGAAATGCTGAAGAAGAATGCAAAGGTTGAATGGACCCCACAGACTAGAAAAGATTTTGAAGAAATTAAACAGGCAATAGTGGATGCCCTAGTGTTGGTCAGTCCAGATTACACAAAGCCTTTCTATCTATATTCGTTTTCCTCAGAGCACACATGTGCAACAGTGTTGACCCAAAGAACAAAAGAAAAGGATGAGCACCCAATCGCTTTCATGAGTGCTCCGTTGAAAGAAGCAGAGTTAAGATATCCCAGTATTGAAAAGCAAGCATATGCTTTGGTGAAGGCCACCAAGAAATTCAGACACTATATATTGAGAAGCAAGGTATACGCAATTGTTCCTGATGCCACAGTGAAAACTTTGCTGATACAGAATGAGCTAGGAGAAAGAAGAGGCAAGTGGGTCGCCACTTTGCAAGACTATGACATAGAGATACAACCCATGAAGTTGGTCCGAGGACAAGCTTTGGCGCAAACGATTGCAATGGTTGGTCTAGAGCTAGTTCAACAAACATATGTATTGGAGGAAGTGTCTCCAAGGGAGTGGTACGACGACACAGTTTACTACTTGCTGAATCACAGATGCCCTCGACACCTGAACCCAGTACAACGAAGAGCTTTAAGAATGAGAAGTCAAAGATTTATGCTTCAAGGATCAGTTCTTTACAGAAGAAACTACGAAGGGATTTATTTGAGATGTGTAGGAAAACAAGAAGCCAAACAGTTAATGGAACACTTTCACGAGAAGTTTGGGACTGGACACGGAGGAAGTCTAGCCACAGCTCACCAGATTTTAAGGGTTGGATACTATTGGCCCACGCTCATCAAGGATACATACGAGCATGTAAAGGCTTGTCACATATGTCAGACAGCAGCAAATAGAGGGAAGCATCCAGCCATGCCTTTGCAACCAGTGATTGAGGTTAGGCCCTTTGCGAAGTGGGGATTAGACTTTATTGGGATGATTAACCCACCGTCTTCAGGTCAGCATAGATATATTTTGACAGCAACCGACTACTACACCAAATGGACAGAGGCTCAGGCTTTGAAGCAATGCACGACGGATGTGGTCATCAGGTTCCTTGAGGAGAATATCATCACAAGATTTGGATGCCCTCATGCCCTAGTCAGCGACAACGGTTCAGCTTTCTCGTCACTAAAGTTTTCAAACTGGGCATTTGAATATGGAATCACATTGAAGTTTTCCTCTAACTATTATCCGCAAGGGAATGGACTAGCTGAGTCCACGAATAAGAACTTACTGAATGCTATCAAGAGATTGCTGGACAAAAATCCGAAAGATTGGCACACACAACTAAGGTTTGCTCTATGGGCAAACAGAATTAGAACAAAGAGTTCCTTGGGGACATCACCATACCACTTGGTCTATGGACAGGATCCTGTTTTTCAAGTACAACTAAGGATCCCAACTCTCCAGTTTATTTGAAGAGTATCTCGAAGGAGAGGATCAAGTTCAAACAAGACTATCTCAATTGATGCACTTAGAAGAGAAAAGAGATGAAGCACTTGAGAATTTGGCAAAACACCAAGCAATGGTGAAAAGGTGGTTTGATAAACAAGCTAAGATCAAGTCTTTCCGGATTTCTGACTTGGTTTTATACTGGGACAAAGCCCACGAAAAGAAAGGAGATCACAACAAGTTCGATAAATTGTGGTTGGGCCCATATCAAATTTCTGAAATCTTGGGAGATAATGCATTTAGATTGCATACACTGACAGGAGAGGATGTCCCGTTGCCCGTCAACAGACAGTTCCTCAAGCATTATTTCCAGTCCTAGGTTCTCTTTGAGAGCCTGCTTTGTAACATAGTTAGATTAGGGTTTGCTTTCCCGTTCGTTTGCTTTCTGTTTGCTTTTCGGTTTGTTCGTTTTTGGTTTTGGTTTTGGTTTGTTGCCCTTTGGGTTTTTGGTTTGGCGTTTCCGTCCCTTGAGTAGTCCGCTCAAGTGGTTTTGGTTCGGAATGGGCGAAGATTTTAGGGTTTCCCATTGCGAAGGGGGTGATGATGTTTTTACTTTCACAACGTGGCTTCTTTCCACTGGAATTTGTGCAAATTTTTGAAAAGGACTAAGGTTGTTTTCCTCTTGTCATCATCCAGTTTAGGATTAAACTCGTCTTGGGAAATTAACCCGTTATTGTGTCTTAACACATGAGTCTAAGGATCCTAAATACTTTACCTATCCCCATTCTAAGTCATTTTGGTTTCTCGAGAAAAGTTTTGGCAGGTGAAAATTTTACATCTTGCTTCAGCGCCACTACAATTCTCAAACCCATTGGAGGCTTCATTGCCTACCAACCAATCAAGGAATTGACGGAGAAATCAAAGAAAAGAGAAAACTGTGCTTAAAAGAAATATCTGAAAAACAAGAAATGAGAAAATGAAAATGAAACATTATGAAATATTGGTTTTGGGAACAAGCGAGTAACTCCACCAGGGCTATGGACGCCCGGCCGACAGTGGAGCAATATTCGTGGGACGCCCGGCCGACAGTGGAGCAATATTCGTGAGAATTGTAGCGACAACCTCGTCGGGGCTATGGACGCCTGACTGGCAGCGAGGCCATGTCCCGGATGCTTTTGAAGTTAAGGTATTTATATAACCTGCTACGACCGATTCTGGAGGTCGAAATGGTTCAAGGATGGAACAAATGCACACACTCACAGGGTCTTGGATGAAGGTGTTCTGATCCAATATCGGATTCTTCTCCCCTTTTGAGTAAGTGTCCTTTCTGCATGATGGTTTGAGGAAGATTAATCAAAGTTCAATTCTTAAAGTGTTTTTCAACACTTTCCCGTGGAGTCGCCAGATGTTGTGACCTTTTCACACATCGCTCCATTCAAAATGGGGACCCCCTAAATTTTTCTCCATTCGGGTCTTTTGGCTTTTCCTTTTGGTCTGTCTCTCTCGGTCTGTTCCTTCCTTTTGCTAGTGTACTTACCATTTGACCTGGATTTGAATTATGATTGAGTCTGAAGGGCTTTTTCAATGAATTAGGGTTTATAATTTTTAGACTACTTTGAGGTCAAATCAATTGGATAATCAACTTCTGAACTTGGCACTACTGTTAGAACACTTCAGGTGGATCCCTCTGAATTTTCACTGAATTCTGCCAACTTTCTATTTTTAGTAAGTGTCAATCTAGGGTCTGTTTTCACCATATTTTCACGTTCTGACAACTTCATTACATTCTAGGCACTTTGAACTCATCACTGGCAAAATTTGAGCAGAAGCGGACGACTTGCTATTTTTAGCAGTTCTGCCTTCAGAGGCAATTTCCAGGGTTTATATGTTGAATTTTCAGATACATGTCTGGAGATTCTTTCCGGGTTTTTCGAGACCTTCGCAGGGATATGACATGCAAAGTAGGACGACGACTTTCAACGCTCAGCCTTCGGAGGCCAATATTAGGTTTTGCATGCAGATTTTCTCAACGCATGTCGGCATATTCTTTCTGGGTTTTCCAAGAGCTTCGCAACAGTGTAACATGCAAGTGGAACTGATCACTTTTCTGAAACTTGCTATTTTTAGCCAGTGCTTGCATGTTGAAGATTTTTCTGGGTTTTTCTGGGTTTTCCAAGATTTTTTTTGGGCAGTGTGACATGCAAAATCATATGACAGCCGGTTGGTCACTTTTCAGCTACTTTCTATTTTTAGCAGGTACGCTCCGACAGTTCCCCCACACTTCAGAATTCAAACGCAGTAACATGCAGTAGAAACGAGGTCAAACGGAGCTCATTTGAAGAACATGCAAGAAAATTAGGGTTTCAAGCTTCAGAGCTAAAAATGAGGAATCAGACGACAAAGTGCCCAAAACTGAAGTATCCACCATGATCAGTATCCTTCAGGGAATCTGCTGGCCAAATTTGAAGGCAATCGGAGCACTTTCTATTTTTAGTAAGGCGTTCCTGATGCAGGCTATAAATAGAAAGTCAATCTCAGGCGTCAGCGCAGACAGGCAAGTTCACCAACAAAGAGCACGCTATTCAAATTTCAACTCGAACGGAGCTAAGGAAGTCTCAAAATCAAGCACTTACTATAAATAGTAAGTCACTTCAGAAGCAGCTATAAATAGCAGGTCAACATCAAGTCTCAATATGAACAGGTCAAACATGTGATGAGGACCCCTTGGCGTGAATTTGAAGACAAACAGAGTTGTAGAAGATGGAAAATCAGGCAATTGCTATTTTTAGCAGGCATGGGCAGAGAAATTAGGGTTTCCTAAAATCAAGGGCGGAATAGGACAGCCATACAAAAGCAGCATCCAGCCATGGTTGTTACACTTTAGGCACTTAGTACGTGAAATTTGAAGACTTTCTGAGCAATTTCTATTTTTAGCAGGTTGCTAAAAATAGCAGGTACGGGCAAATATCAGGCATCAGCGGCATGATCACACCACAAAGTTCAAAACAAGGCGAAAATCAAGCCTCCGGAGTCAAAAGTCAAGTCAGAGCACAAAATTCAAGGAACTTTCTAAAAATAGAAACTCAGGGCAAATTAGGGTTAGCAAGAGAAAATCACCCTAAATCTAGCAAAGGGCATGAAATTTGCTAAAACTGATAAATTTTCAAGTCCAGCATTAAAACCCGCCTTGATAAGCTGAAGATAGATGGAAAATCGACTAAGTCTGGAAAATTGAAGGCTTGCCTAGGGAAATGCGCCTTACCTTGAAGAAGATGACTTGAAAATTTTACTAAGGCACACAAATTGAAAGTTCTATGTATCAAATGCGCCCAAGGCTATGAAGAGGGATGATAAAAAGTTTCTAAGGCATTAAAACTGAAAGCTTCATGGGTCAAATGCGCCCCTCTTTGAAGGTGTTGGAAGTGAATTTTTCTAAGTGTTCAAATTTAAAAGTTGCCCCTGCCATTTGCGCCTAAGGTCAAAACTGGATGCTCCCCTTATGATTTGCGCCCACCAAGTTGAAGGAAGAACGTAAGATTTTTCTAAGGCACAAATTAAAAGTTCCCTATACTATTTGCGCCCTTGTGCCTAAATACTCAAAATTTCGCCTAAGGCATGAAGACTGGATGTTCAACCTGTGATTTGCGCCCAAGCTATAAAGTGGAAACATAACATGTCAAATGCGCCTAGTGAAGATTGAGCTTCAAAATTTATCTAAGTCACAAAATTGAAAGTTGCCCATGTGATTTGCGCCTCACTTTGCAAAGAATCTCGAAATTTTCCTAAGGCATTAACTTGAAGTTGCCCATCCCATTTGCGCCTAGGTGATGAAGCTGAAAGCTCGACTTGTCATATGCGCCCCTAAGGATAAAGAAATTCAAATTCATCCAAGTGCTGAAACTGAAAGCTCGACCTATGATATGCGCCTGGAGAGGAAAGTTCATTAAAACGTTGAGTGCTTGAAATGAAAGCAACCCCTCTTATATGCGCCCTACTTCAAGGAGGAAATAAACAAGGTTTCTAAGGCGTGGAGAAGTGAAAATAGACCATCCCAAATGCGCCTTGAAGCTGGAAAGTGAGTCTGGCAAATGCGCCTAAGCTTGAAGACTAGAAATTTCCCAAGTGACACAAATCTGGAAGTCCAGAGGAGTATTTGCGCCCCAGGTCATGAAGATGGAAAAATTAAAAGTTCCATGGTTAATATGCGCCTCCATGTAAAAGCTTTCCCTCTTGTTTGCGCCCAGATTGGAAGGAGACATTTCGGAGTTTGAGAATATTCTAAGTATGAAAAACTTGAAGCTGGATCTGTCATATGCGCCCCCCTTTCTTGACTTGGGAGATTTCGTTTAAGTCATGGAAATTAAAAGCACATACCCCCATTTGCGCCCTTGAGCATTGAAGAGTAGAAATTTCCTAAGTGTCAACAAATTAAAAGTTCAAGGCATTATATGCGCCCAGGGTGTAAGTTGGAAGAAAGAGCTGGAAAATTAATTAAGGCGTGGGAATTTGAAAAGGCCTTCCCTTAAATGCGCCTTGATTCATAAACCTCAAGTTGAAAAAAATGAAAAGTTGGAGATATCACATGTGCGTCTAAGTCAAAGGAGGGGATTGAAGAATAAATTAAGAGGCGTTGGAAATAAAAGTTTAACATATCAAGTGCGCCTTAGTTAAAGGGGGTGATGAATAAATATTAAAATGATTAAAAAATTAAATATCCCCCCCCCTTTTATAATCACGTGAAATTCGAAGGCAAGATTGAAGATGAAAATCAAGCTAGGTGTTGGAAGTGAGAAGAATTTCTCTAGGCGATTAACTCGAAAATTTGCCTAAGTCAGAGAAATTAATTAAAAATTAAAAAATTTAATTATTTTCCTAAGTTAAATTAAAAAGTCCCCTTTAAATTTCGACACATGAAATTTTAAAATTCGGACGATTTCAAGTGAGGGGAATTTGTTTCGGAGTTATTACGGACAGGAAATAAATTATGCCTAGCCATTTTAAAGTGCTGACATTGAATTTTCACAGACGTTGGTGAAATAAATTAAATGGCATTAAATATGCCATTTAAAAAAAACAGTAAGATTATTATAAATCAAAGTAAAATGATTTTTTTTCGAAATCACTGAAGGTAACTGGTAGTCGGGAGGGAAAATTTGAATTTAATCGAGGAAAAGAATCTCCCTGAATAGCAAATTGCTATGACGACTGTAAGACGACTGGAATATTCTCTTTTAAATTTAGAAAATGTCTAAGTCATGATGAAGAGAATTAATGGCATATGCTAAAATTAGCACCAGCTTTTGGTTATAAAACTTCGAGGATTTTCATTTTCATTTCACAGAATTCGAAGCTGAGATTTATGCTGGAGAGTTGAGAGTGATTGTTGAGCTGTGAGCAAATTTGAAGTTGAGAGTTGTTGAAAGTGAGAGGTGTTAAATTCGATTTTTCAAGGAGTTGTGAGGCTGATTTAATTGCTGAAGTTGACTTATTTCTCTGAAGTCGAAGTTGCTGAGATTTAAAGTTGCAAAGTTGCTGAGATTCGAAACAAAATCTGAAGTATAAGCTGCCAAGGTTGAGAATTTTATTTTCTCCAAGTTGCTGAAGGTAAGTATTTAAAGTTGCTGAGATTTAATATTTTTAAAGTTGCTGAAAGTTGAAGTGTGTTTCGAAGTTGAAAGTTGAAAGGTTGAAATCGTTTAGAATCAAATCAGAAGTAGAGACCGTTGAAACTTTCGAAGTTGCTGATTTATAACTTTCGAAATTGTTGAAACTTGCTGATTTAAAATCTTCGAAGTTGCTGATTTATAACTTTCAAAGATGCTGATTTAAAATAGTTGAAAGTTGCTGAAACTTGAAGCATTTTCCGAAGTTGGGATTGCTGGAGTTAATTTCTTCCGAAGGGCTGAAAATTCTTTTGGCTGCAAAATTGTTGAAGTTCGGAATTTTGTATTTCGAAGTTTAAAGTTATTGAGGTTTGAAGTTGAAGTTTACTGCTAAAGCTATTAATTCATATTTGTTTTTTGCAGCCAACTCCATTCGCCAGCCACCTCTCGTATTTTTTATGTTAAAAGGTTTGAAGTGTAATGTTTGCTTCTTGTTTTGCAGATGGCTGAAGGACGAAAAGCTAATGTGGCTGGGACAAGAAAAGCTGGAGCTAAGGTTGGAAACAACGAAGCTGTCAAAGAAAACGCCTCCAGGCAGGCGATCATCAAAAGCTTGAAGAAGTCTTTCATTCTGGAGTCTAAGATCGTGTCAAAGTTCGGGAATGTGACTGATACCAACCTTGGGTCTTTCAACCTCGAAGCCTTCATGCAAAGGATATATGGGCAGGGTGGCAATCTTCTGACAGAAGCATCGCGCAACGTTCTGAGGAGCGATTTATATGCAGCAGCCGGGTTTCAACCAGCAGTTCGATGTCCGGAGCTGATTATGGAGTGCACAAACTTCTACAATTCAGACCATTGTACGATTGTTTCTCCGGATGGCGTTTTGTTGGCCAACCTTGAACCTGATGCAATTGGTGAGGCATTCGGGATTCTGCCCACAGATAAAATGCTATACAAATCCAAGGCAAAGGCTAATAAGATGTATGCCACATCTTTCGAGAAATGCATGAAGAGAATCAACACCACCTGGATGAGGAAGCCAAAGCCTCCTGCTGCTAGGCTGCCAAAGCAGATAATTTCAGAGGAGCTGAAGCAGGAATACTGTGATATAATCATGTTGCTCAGTCGGGTGAACGGCAGCCCACAGTCATATGTGTTCGAACCATGGATGTTCTTTTACATCAGCGTGGTGCTCAAAGGGAAGGTGGAAGTAAATTGGGCTTAGATGATCAGCGACAATATAGATGAGCAGTTTCAGAATATAAGGAGAACGAAAACATTCTACATGAGTTCATATGTCATCTACATGCTTGCTCGGATGACAAAATACAGGGGGTTGGCATACCAAGAGCCGATTGGGTGCGGTTTTAACTAGTTCAAGATTCATGAATCTTGTAGGCAATTGCATCTTACAAGCACTGCTGACTTCAAGAGGGTGAATGACGCTTTCACCATGTACATCACAAGGACCCTTCAGCGGAGACTGCAACAGAGGATATCTGAAGAAGCGCAAATGTTGATAGAAGAGTATGGGTTTTGGTTCGTCCAGTTCCAATTTACTATTTAAAGAATTTGTGTTGGTTGAAAATTTTGTATACCTTGAGGATATGCAAAATTGTAGTTTCAGCCACAGCACGTGAGATAAACTCTCCTATTTTCAAAGGGAAGGCTCCCCCTTTTTTATCTATTTTAACAATTCAGAAATACACTCTAACTATAAATCTATTCTAAATCTGGGTGAAACTCTGTCTTTTTCTCTTTTTCCAGAAAAGACACTTATTCTTTTCTCTTGTTTCAGAAAAGAATCACAGCTGAAAACATAAATGATTTATGAAGTAAACAAATAAAGAAGCAAAGTTTCCATAAAGGCACAAAGTCCTCCGTTGCTCCTCCGGGACGGGAAAACAAATTGAAAGCACAAAGTCTTTGACAACTTACTCTCCTATCAACCTTTTTAGATAATTTTCTGGTAACCAAGTACAGTATGTAGCAGCTCAAAATAGAAAATAAAAGCAACACAAAGTCTGCAAGTTACCCCCTTTGTTTGAGCGTTCTATAATAGCTTTAAACATGACAAACAACTCAAAGTTTGCAGTATCAAATCTGAAAACCAATCTAAAACTCCAAACGCAATAAGCAACTCAAAGTCTGCAGAATTGAGCTTGAATCCCTCTTGTATAACACCACAAAACTCACAATCAATTCCAAATAATGTCGTCACATCATAATTTGTACCAACACAAAGTTTGGAAGCAATTTGTTTTCTTTATTGATTGCAATCTGATTTACATCTAAACTCAAAGTCTTAGAATGCATACACAAATTGGCAGAATTTTGTTGCATTGCCAAAAGATACAAAATTACAATAGACCCCCTCAAGTATTTATAGGAGGGAGGTCTGGAGAAAAATGTGGGAGGATCTCAACAAACTTGAGAAAATCTCTCAACCGATAACTAATTGCAATTGACTTATTCAAAATTACAATCTTATTGTAATTTGATTACATGTAATTACATTTTACAAAAATGCAAGGAAATAACACTTGCAATTGCAAAACTTGTTTTTACATATACTTTGTCGAAAGTAAAATACATAATTGAAATTATTTTAAGTGTCCAAGACACGACTCTAACTACATCATCCTTCATCTGTGATGATCTTCATGCTGCTTCAGGATTTTAGAACTTGAAGTATTCAGGATTGGTGAAGAGATCTCGAACTTGGAACGAGAATTTGCATTCTTAATGATCTTTGTATCCTTGGCGAACTTCAACCTTATCACAGGCTTGGAGTAGTGCCATTTCTTTAGGAAGTTCTTCTCTTCGTTGCGTCCCTTTTCCATGCTTGATTCACTTTGTCCCCAGATGGTTTCATGAGGATTATTGACCTTCGAGCAGCTCCATGAATTATTGTTGTATCTCTTCTTCTTTTGTTCACTGATAAAGAACCCATAACACCTTATTGAAGATGAAATTGTTATAAAACAATGCCCATGCCTTGATTTATTGGTTTGATAGATCATATGTGTAAACAAGACTGACAAGGGAAGGGATAATTTGATGCAAAAATGGGCTCACAAGTGAATTTCGGGTTTTGGAAGGCTGACAGCAAAAATGGTAATGGCAAATGAATATGAAATGAAGGCAAGTGAATGAAAAGTGAAATGGAAAGGTGAATGAAAGAGAGAGAAAAACGTTTTTTATGAATGAAGGGCGAATGAAGTATGATGGTGTATGAAAGAGACATGAATGAAGGGTTTGTGAAATGGAAAAACGCATTTTCAGCCATACATTTTTTTAAATATGCAATCTTAATCTCCATAGAAAGGCAACCCAAGAACAAAAGATTTAAAGCAACAAAAACAGAAAAATAAAAAGAAACAAAGAACATACCTCTAACAAGAGTTTACAAACCAAAATAAAGAAAAATAAATAAATAAATAAAACCCTAGGTGCCTTGAACAAACTTAAATCTGCAAAAACGTGGAAATGGTAGAGCAAAAATGGGAAATTTAATAAAGTTGCAGACCTTGCCAAGTGTTCTTCATGCCAAAATCTCTTCAATCAGGGTACATATGAGCAAAAGCAAGCTACAGAATTCACAAAAACACTTGCAAAACTCATTTCGGGTTTTTAGATGCTTATTGCAATTGAAAAATGACTTGTAAAACTTCAAAAATGCCTTTTACTTGCATTTCGGGTTTTTAGATGCTTATTGCAATTGAAAAATGACTTGTAAAACTTCAAAAATGCCTTTTACTTGCATTTCGGGTTTTTAGATGCTTATTGCAATTGAAAAATGACTTGTAAAACTTCAAAATGCTGCGTTTGGGTTTTGTGCTATTAATTTTGCTTTTATCAAAATGAACTTCAAACGTTGTGAATTGGCAAGCAATTTGAACTTTTGGAAGTTTTAACAATTTTGCTTTTTGCAATTTCGGGATTTTTTGGACATTTAGCAATTTCGGAACTTTTGGAAGTTTTTGCAAGTGAAAATAAAAAGTAACTTGTAATAAGAGCAAAAAGTTCCTACAACTTAAAATTAAAACAAAAAATAACTGCAATAGGAGCAAAAAGTTCCTACAACTTAAAATTAGGCAAAATGCTTGCAATAAGACAAAAGTTCCACCACAACTTAAAATTAAAACAAAAGTAAGCAATAGGAATAAAAAGTTCCTGGCAATTAAAACAAAAAAGTAAGCAATAGAACCAAAAAGTTCCTACAACTTAAAATTAAAACAAAAAATGGCGCAATGAACAAAAAAAGTTCCTACAACAAAATTAAAACAAAAGTAATTGCAAATGAGAGCCAAAACCCTACTTACTTGATGATGCTAAAAACCCGAAATTGACCAAAACACACTAAAACGAATTTCAGCGGTTGGTGTGAGTAAAATGCTAACCAAGGACATTCATTGAAATTTTCTAACCTTTGCACCTCGTAAAATGTGCCTTAGAAGAGAAAATCTTCAAATTTTATCAAAATTTTAATAGGTTATCCCAATTTTTAGCAAGTCAAAAATTAGGGACAACAGCTGGCTCCGACTGGGGAACTGCCTTTAGTCGTGAAAACAAGCAAAGGTAGTAGAATCCAGAATCTCGAAGTGCCTTAGGATCCATTGGGTTACGGAGTCAAGCAACAAAGATACAAAATGACAGGAAGGATGACACGACTGACACAAAGCAAGCCTACGGAAACATGACACAAAAATTGTGCAAATGCACTTATTGAAAATATAAAAACCTACCTAATTGAAACTAGCCAAAAATGGAAGCTTCTCAAACAAAACCATTAACTGGTTCTACGAAATAGCTGCCCTTCTGCAACAATTTACAGTATCTTGCATGGTCACAAGCAACTTTGTATAGATGAAGCACGAACAAAGGTATTAGAACTTGATGCAACACTCCTTGGAAAAGATGAACAAATTCACTTGTCTCTTGAAATGAATCATATGTAGTCCATAGATTGCGGACTCGGCCGACTCGCCGCGGACTCGCCGCGGACTCGCGAGTCCCCACCCTGGCCGAGTCCACTCGCCGCGGACTCGGGAGTCGAGTCCAGGCGAGTCCTGGGTCGGGACTCCCGAGTCCGACCTCAGGAGATCTGCCGAAGTCCCAGGTCGGACTGGAGTTCCACCCAGACTCTCTCGCTGAGTCTCAAAAACGGGTTAAAACCCATGATTTTTTTGCTTTTTTCTTTCATTTTTTGACTGTCACTCTTGAAAACCAGGTCTGCAAGTTGCTGTGGGATTGATAGAAGAAGGGAGAACGAACCAAAAGGCCAAAATCGAGCAAGGTAAGTGATCTAACACTGCTTTTTGTTTGTTTTCTTCAATTTTTTTGCATTCAAAATTTAAAAAATCAAGAAAAATAAGGGGAAATGCTGCCAATTTTTTTTCTATTTTCCTTAATAGCCTAATTCTTATTGTTTCTACTTTCTAGCTTGGTTTTGCATCTTTTTTCTTTTGCAAATGTTTGAAACTTTGAAATTTTGAATCACATTTATTTGCTGATTTTTTTGCAAACCCTAGCTGATTTTTTTTTTCATTTTGAACTTGAAACAGCAATGTCGTCTTCAAATCCAAAGGGAGTAAAAAAAGACCCTGCATGGAAGTATGCAATTCCAGGAAATAAAAAAGGTGAATTGACATGTCATGAATGCAACAAATGGATGACAGGAGGAATAAACAGATTAAAATACCACCTTGCTAGAATCCCTGGGCAAAATGTGGAGGCATGCAAGAATACCACTCCTGAGATCATTAGAGAGATGAAGGCCCTTCTTGCTGAATATGAGCTTAAGAAAGAGGAAAGACAAAAAACAAAAGATGCCCTAACATCAGCGATGAGTGGATCTCAATCCCAATCTGCACCCTCTAAGCCCCATGGTGTTGCAAGTCCAAGCTTCCGTGCTCCACATTCATCTTTTGGGGAGAGTCCTAATGGTTCTTTTTCTACTGCTAGTCAGGGTCCTTCATCAGGACCAAATTATTTTGTTCCACGTAATGTTCCAGGAGCACAACCTTCACTTGAAGGTACAGGTTGGAATAAAGAAAAGCATCAAGAAGCTAGGATGGCTGCTGCAAACTTTTGGTATTACAATAATCTACCTTTCAATGTTGCAAACAGCCCATATTGGGAAGGTTTGGTGAATGCCCTTACAGTTGCAGGAAAGGGGTTTAAGACTCCATCATCTAAAGATTTGAGTGGGCCATTGCTAGAGGAAGCCGTAAAGAATACACAGTTTGTGGTTGATGAGCAAAAAAAATTTTGGCGAAGAAAAGGTTGCAGCATTTTATCTGATGGGTGGACAGATGGACGAAATAGAACTCTCCTTAACTTTTTAGTGGCCTCTAATGGTGGATTGGTGTTTCTAAAATCAATAGATGCCTCCCATGAAGTTAAAAATGCTGAGACTTTATGCAATCTATTAGATGGGGTGGTCCAGGAGGTTGGAGTTGATAATGTTGTCCAAATCATCACAGACAACGCAGCTGCATATGTAGCTGCAGGTAGACTACTTATGGAGAGGTATCCCACAATTGCATGGTCTCCATGTGCTGCACATTGTTTAGATCTATTGCTAGAGGACATTGGGAAGATTTCATGGGTCAAAAGTGTGGTTGAAGATGCAAAAAGTGTTACAAAATTTATCTACAACCATACTTGGGTGCTTTCTTTGATGAGGAAATTTACAAATGGCAAGGACCTTGTGCGACCTGGAGTGACACGATTTGCTAGCCACTTCCTCACATTGCAAAGCATTCTTGGTGCCATTAATCATCTCAAACAAATGTTCGTGTCTAATGCTTGGAAGGAGTCCTCATTTTCCAATAGACCTGAAGGGGAGAGGATTGTTGCCATAGTTTTTGATGAGACATTCATCAAAAATGGAGAGGAGTTGATGGGGGTAAGTAGCAATCACACAAAAATAAATTATACATGATAATCTATTTGCTGTTTTTTTTTTTGAGGGGTTAATTTTGTTATGATTTAACATTTGTTTTCATTTTTTTAGGTGACAGAACCTTTGGTGAGGGTTCTTCGTATGGTGGATGGAGATGGCATGCCAATGGGGTTCATCTATGAGGCCATGGATAGGGCCAAAGAGGCCATATCACGTTACTATGGCGGAAACAAAAAGAAATATGAAATCATATGGC
The DNA here is from genome assembly GCA_007258455.2 of Sequoia sempervirens. Taxonomy (NCBI): domain Eukaryota; kingdom Viridiplantae; phylum Streptophyta; class Pinopsida; order Cupressales; family Cupressaceae; genus Sequoia; species Sequoia sempervirens. Next base: position 14,367 of record VDFB02119009.1, read on the forward strand.
ACATCATTGATCGGAGATGGACACACCAACTCCACCAGCCGATCCATGCCTTTGCCTACTTCTTGAATCCGAAGTTCTACTTCTCGGACACATTTAAGGCGGATGAGGAGGTCATGGAAGGTCTTGTCATATGCATTGATAGGATGGTGCCTGATCATGAGCTGAGAGATAAAGTGCTTGATGAGTTGGAGGTGAGATTTGTTACATCTTATTTATGAATTTGCAATGTTGAGCCTTGACTATCTATGAATTTTCTATATTTGATTTACTTTTTCTTTTATCTATTCAAGGTCTACAAGGGTGCAAAGGGGAGACTCTTTTCCTCCCAACAAGCAATTGAAAGGAGAGGAAAACAACAACCAGGTAAAAAATGAAATTAGAAACTTGATTCTTACATATAGATTGTTTAAAGTTTTAAACTTTACTTTATTCTTATTTCTTAATACTTATATTTTTTAAACATGTTTTTGTAGATCTATGGTGGGAGAACTATGGTGCTAGCACACCAAATCTTCAAAAGCTAGCCATACGTGTCTTGTCACAGCCATGCAGTGCTTCTGGGTGTGAACGGAATTGGAGTTTATTTGAAAACATTCACACAAAGAAGAGGAATAGGTTGACTCAGCAGCGCCTAAATGATTTAGTTTTTGTTCGATACAACCTTCGCCTTCGAACTAGAAAGGTGGAGGGTGTTTCACATGAGTCCATCGACTTGGATGACATTGATCCATATGGTGAATGGACTATTGATGAACAAAATGATGAGGCTGATGTCTTCCTTACTGATGAGGATCTTGCTGAACTAGAGAGAGCAGCAGCAGAAGAAGCAACAAGATTGGATGCCATGGAGGACGATGAAGACACATTCGAATATCATGTTTCCCCTTCTCGATCTCCTAGTCCTCGTTTGGATACTATAGCACGGGCACCTTCTAGTTCTAGGCCTCCAAAATTGAGTACCATTGGGAGGGGAAAAAGGAAGATGTAGATTATATGTGGTTGTTAATGTTTTCCTCTTTTTGACATGATTATATGTAAACATTTATAAATTTATGATGCTGTTCTACATTGAAACTATGAGTATTTGATGAATATGAATGATGAAATTTCAATTATTGAGTGTTTGATGATCATATGACATGTGTAATCTTTGAATTATAAGTGTTTGATAATCAAATTAGGCTCTTATGTTCTCTAAATGCATTAATTTGTTCTTTTTTTTTGTAAAACTACGGTTTTTTTTTTTGCCGAGTCCTTGCCGAGTCTTTTCCCGAGTCCGTGCCGAGTCCCCGAGTCTGAGTCATATTTTGGGCTGCCGAGTCCGCGGGGAGTCCGAGTTTTCCAACTATGGTCTAGACACTTCCAGCATCACCATTCTGTCTGTGGGGTACCTTAGCAATCTATAGGCATAAGAAGTAAACCCCTACAGCCTGATATAAGTGAACTTCAGGAATTGGATAAACCAATACCCGTACTCCTCAATCAACTTTTGGGCGTCCTTGGATATCCTTTGTTGTGTTCTCCGTTGAAGAGTCCTGGTGATGTGCATAGTAAAAGCGTCGTTCACTCTCTTGAAGCTGGAGGTATTTGTCAGATGTAGCTGCTTGCAAGCTTCATGGATTTTAAATTGATCAGGACCGCTTCCGATTGGCTCTTGGTATGTCAATCCTCTGTATTGTCATCCGAGCTAGCATATAGATGACATACAAACTCATATAAAATGTCCTTGTTCTCCTCAAATTTATGAACTGCTCATCTATATTGTCACTGATCATTCTTGCCCAATCGACGTACTCCTTGCCCTCCAACACTACGCTGATATAGAAGAACATCCAAGGTTCAAATGCATATACTTGTGGGCTGCCATTCACCCTGCTAAGCATCATGATTAAATCACAGTACTCCTGCTTCAACTCCTCTGAAATAATTTGCTTCGGCAACTTGGCGCCAAGAGGTTTTGGCTTCCTCATCCATGATGTATTTATTCTTCTTGCACACCTCTCAAAAGATGGCGCGTACATTTTGTCAACTCTTTCCTTTGTCTTATACAGCATCTTCTCAAAGACTGGAATCCCAAACGCCTCTCCAATAGCACCGGGCATGAAGTTGGCAAACAATTGGCCGTCTGAGGAGACAATTGTTCTATGGTCAGGCTTATAATAATTCACGCACTCCATAATCAGCTCAGGACATCGGACTACTGGTGGGAAACCATCAGCTGCATAGAGTCCGCTCTTCACGATATTGTGTGATGTCACTGACGGATGATCGCCACCCTGCCCGTATATTCTCCTCTTGAGTGCTTCAAGGTTGAATGAACCAAGGTTGGTGTCAGTCAACCCTGCCAACTTCGAGACAAACTTTGACTCGGGAAGAAAAGATTTCTTCAGCTGCTTGATGATCGCCTGCCTGGAGGCATTTTCCTTGTTCGAATCCGTATTTCCGGCTCTGCCAGCAACTTTGCTTGTTCCAACAGCATCTCCCCTTCGCACTTCAGCCATTTGCAAAACAAAATTCAAGCATTACAATTCAGATTTAAAAATAAAATTACCATGAGATGGCTGGAAATATGGAGTTAGCTTCAAAAATAACAATCTTCAGCACCAAACTTCTAACTCCAAACCTCGAATATTCTGACTTCAAACTTCAAACTTCAATCTCCAACGTTTAGAACCTTCAACAATACTACTCCAGCTCTTAGAAAAATCCAACTCAACTCACTTCAAAATTTTCTTCTTCTCAGCACTCACTCACTTCAACTTCAGCACTCCCACAATTTTAGCTCTGCAAATGGTAAAGAAAAAAGGAATAGCTTCAGAATTTATATAATTGAGAGATGGCGCCCAGTTTAGCAGTTGCTTTTAATTCACTCCTCCACTACTTAGAAACTTTCCAATTCGAGAGGGATGACTGGCGAGTTGTCACAAAGATTATGCACAGTCATCATAGAGTCCTCATAGGATTTTACTATTGCTGGAGATTCTTTCCTCATTGAAAAAATTCCAAATTTCCCGTTTGACTGCATATAACTTTCAGTTGACTCCAACGTTGATGGGAAATTTATTAAAATAACTCCAGCATCTTAAAAAAAAATCATTTTTGAACAAGGGCGTACTTCTCATTCATCTCAACGCCTTAGACAAACTTTATTGCATCTGAGAAATTTCATTCATTTCACTTTCCAATGCCTTAGAAAAATTTATACCTCCTCTAGTAAATTTTATCAATTGCAATCTCTGGCATTTTAAAATCACAAGGCAAAATTATTTTCCCTTCAAAGCATCTCCCCTTAGAAAAATATTTCTCAACTTGATTTAATTCATGTGTCTTCATGAAGGGGAACATTTAATTTTTCAACCTTGGAAAATATTTTTTTAAGGCTTGCCTTTACTTCACATTCTCTCCACTTGGGCGAACTTGAGGTGTTTTCCTTTCATTTCTCACGCCTTGGAAGAAAATTTAATTTACTTGCTCAAGTTGGGCGCATTTAGCCCCTTCTACTTCCATTTCCAATGACTTAGTCAAATTCCCTAGCTCATCTCCAAGCTAGGTGCATCTAGTGGGTGGTACTTCCATTTTGGACACTTAGAAAAATTTCTAGGCTTCTCTTCCAAGTTAAAGCGCATTTGCCTAGTTGTGCTTTTAATTTTAATGCCTTAGAAACATTTCTCACTCCTTCTCAAAGTCAAGGCGCATACGAGGGGTCTTACTTCCAATTTCATCTCCTTAGGCAATTCAAGGCATCTCCAAGTCAAGGCGCATTTGAGGGTAGGAGCTTCAAGTTTCAACACTTAACCAAATTTCTTTACCTCTTCTTCTCACTTGGGCGCATTTGGAGGGTCAAACTTTCAATTTCCCAAACTTAGAATGTTTTACCAACTCCCCTCTCAAGGTAAGGCGCATTCAAGGAGCTGAGCTTCAAGTTTCTATGCCTTAGAAGAATTTTGAGGGTTTGTCTTTACCTTGGGTGCATAGGGCATAGTGAACTTTAAGTTTTGATGCCTCAAAAAAATTTCTAACCTCTTTAACTTGCAAGGGCGCATTTAGGAGGTCATACTTCCACTTTCATTGCCTTCGATAAATTTCCAACTTCATCTTTTGACTAAGGCGCATTCAGGGGGTTTGGACTTTCATTTTCACACACTTAGAATACTTCCCATGCCATCTCCTCTCAAGGGTGCATTTGGAGGTAGCTACTTCCAATTTGCTAGACTTAGACATTTTTCAATCAACCTCAAGTAGCTAAGGCGCATTTTACTACCCCTACTTCCAATTTGGGTGCCTTAGACAAATTTCCTTCAACTTCTCAAGTTGGGTGCATATGCTAGGCTGAGCTTTCATTCTTCTAGACTTAGACAATTCTTCAAGGCTAACTCTCCACTAGGGCGCATTCAAGGGGTCCAACTTTCATTTTCTCAGACTTAGAATATTTTCTTGCCCCCTCTTCAAGCTAGGCACATTCAAGGGTAGCTACTTCAAGTTTCTTCAAGCTAGGCACATTCAAGGGTAGCTACTTCAAGTTTTCTTGCCTTAGAAAATTTTCAACACTTCTTCAAGTTTGGGCGCATATGACTAGGCTTACTTCAAGTTTTCAAGACTTAGTCAATTCTTAAGCTTCCCCCCTCAACTTGGGCGCATTTGGGGGTGCTTACTTCCAATTTCCAAACACTTAGTAAAATTTCCACTTCATCTCCCATCCTAGGCACATTTCAAGGGTCAAGCTTCAAGTTTCAACGCCTTAGAGACTTTTCTTACCCCTTCTCAAGGGCAAGGCGCATTCAAGGGGTTGCACTTCAAGTTTGCAACACTTAGACAAATTTCTCACTCACCCTTTCCAAGTTTGGGCGCATTTAACCCATGGAGCTTCCATTTTTCATGCCTGAGCTAAATTTTCATCCTTTTTCAGCTTCTTGAGGTGCATTTGGGTGGCTGAGCTTCCATTTTTGCCAAACTCTGATGAATTTTCCCAACTTTTTGTCTGATTTGCGGTGGATTGTTCATGCTGCCCTCAACTTACCCTAGCTTTCTATTTTTGGAAAGTTTCGCATTCTTCGCATTTTAAGTTGATTTCTAGCTCTGAAAGGCTTGATTTTCGTTTTGCCCTGATCCTCGTGACGTGACTGAGCTGTTGGCATCCGATGTTTTGCATGCACCTGCTATTTTTAGTGACTTACTAAAAATAGTGAGTGCTCAGAATAAGCTCAAATTTTGAGAGTAGATTGCCTGAAGGATGTTGATTATGACCGGATGTTGTTCCAAGATGACTTTCGCGTTCCGCCCTACTTTTTAGGAAACCCTAATTTCTTTGCATGCCCATCTGTAGGCCTCCATTTACTCCGTTTTCATTGCATGCAATTGAGCTCTGAAAGTTGAAGTGCTAGTGACGCTATGCCTACTAAATATGGACATGCTGAAAATAGTAAGTGTCTGAAAAAGTGACCAAATGTCTGTCGTACTTGATTGCATGCAATACTACCTGAGAGATCTCAAAAAACCCAAAAAATTTGTTTGCATGCGTGCACCTGCTAAAAATAGAAAGTTGTCAGATTGACTTGCATGTCATATCATCGCGAAGCTCTTGAAAAACCTAGAAAGACTATGTTGACATGCATCGAAAAATCCAACATGCAAACCCTAAAAATGGCCCACGAAGGCAGAATTGCTAAAAATAGTAAGTTGTCCATTTGCACTCAAAATTTGCAAGTGATGAGTTCTAAGTGTTTTAAGTGTTCTAAGTGCAGTGCAATTGCCAGAATTTGAAAATTCCAATAAAATAGGCCCCAAATTGGTACTTACTAAAAATAGCAAGTTGTCAGAATTCAGTGAAAACTCAGTGGGTGCCTGCTTGAAGCATCCTAACAGCAGTGCTAAGCTCAGAATTCAATCAGCCAACTCAATTTTACCTCAAAGTACCCTGAAGATTGTAAAACCTAATTATCAAAAAGCCCTCTAGACTTAGCCAAAATTCAAATCTAAGTCAAATGGCAAGTACATCACTAAACAGAAAGGACTGACAGAGAGAGACAGACCCAAAAACCAAAGCCAAAAGACCTGAATGGAGCAAAAATTAGGGGGACCCCATTTTGAATGGGGTGATGTATGAAAAGGTCACAACAGGTTTGAGTCAGTTGGGTGAGTTTTGGTCAACCTAAAAGTCTAGGGCATGTATTTATCAAATGGAGGTAAGTAACCCTGCGTTGATTGTTTCGTTCCCCATTTTAAGGGGTAGGGTTTTAGGGTTTTCAAACCGTCACACTCCTTTCTATTTAAATAATCCATCGAGCGGATATAGCTATGCTTATTTACGCATATATTTGCATTAATAATTAGTGTAAGATAACACTGCCGACGGTAAGATAACACTGCCCTACCTAATAATAATGTTTCCTTATGAAATGACTTATTATTATTATTCTATTAATATTTTAAAATGGTATGTGATATAAACTGCTATGTTTTATATGTGAGGTATTGATCTTGGCACCACTATGAGGCGGCATTTATATCAAAGCAATAAAGATTTTTTTTAAATGGCATTACGAGCTAAGCCAATTAAGCCGTGACAATAGTTGGGCAACGACAAAATTTTATAGCCTTTTTATTGTGATGAAAATCATAGTAGCCGCAGATAATCTCATGACAGCCTTGTTACTAACTATCATGTCAATATTTACCAAATATTTAATCAACTAATCTTTCTCCTCAAGCTGCTCGAGTCATTTTCTTCGTGTTGCTCAATCCGGAAGGGGTAGCGAGTAAACGACTTAATCTGGACGGGATTAAAAGGGGAACTATGTTTTGGTTGGGCAAGATGGTGAACTGAAACAAAATCAAACTACCTTAATCTTGTGTGAATGCCACGACAACCCATTACCATCAACATTGCCATCTTTCGAGAGGTGACGAATCAATTATTTTGGAAACGAATTTTGGAGATCAGTCTATGAGCTTCTCACCACGATTTGAGGGGATGACCAAGGAAGCAACGTATAGGGTCTCTTTTTCTTTCAAATGACACTATCATTTTGAACCATTTATACCTCTTTTTGTTGAGTTAAAACAAACGAGAAATCCAATTTACGATTCGGTAAAGATTGAGCTGATATATAACCACTTTGTGTAACCATTTCGCCCAAAGGATATTACATATACACCAATTTTAGAAGAAGAGGGGGTTGGTTAATTTTGGGCTTTCATCGCTGTTTATAGTAGGAAGAACTCCTTTAAAGAGGAGACGATTCTAGCAATAGGGAAGAAATGAGTGTTCAGTGTGTACAAGCTTGGGCCAAGAAGATACTAAGATTACAATCTGAAGATAGACAACGTTTGAGGAACTTTATTTTCAAGGAACTCAAGGGAGTGCTGCCGTAGAGCTATCATGTGCAGGTAACTGTTTCTTGATTCCAGAAGTGTTGTTCAATATACTTCAAAATGATGCTAAGATACCAATGAACGTGTGGAATTGTTGCTTTGAATCCTATAGGGTGAAAGCTACACTTTGTATATAAGAATAGTAGATTCCATCGTTCTTTTATTTACGTAAGGAACAAGAAGTGTTTGAGAAGCATACGAAGATGTCTTTGGCTAAGTATATAAAAGTAGTAAAAATTTTGTTCCAAATTCTTAATAGAACATGAAAGAAGCCAACTCCTAATTGAACTATTTGTAGTGAGAATATAAGTACTATCTAAGTGCAGACTGTGTCGGCTACACCTTTAATTTGTGAATTATAATGGAGTCTTGACTAGTTGTTCAAGTACATTCTTTTGACCACCAATGTTATATAATTTTGGTTCTTGCTAAACCGAGTAATCACCGATATCCAAATGACCCCCCGAGAGTGTCCCCTGATCAAGATCAACTGCAAATGTGCCATCACTGACCCGAAATGTCACTAAAAATAGTAACTAGGACAAGTCTTAAAACCCCTCAGAAAGATTCCCTAATCATACCGTTAACCTACGGGAACCGTAGTAATAAGCTAACCCTATTCCTCGAGCCACTGGCTAGGAAGGGGGCATTACAGTCCACCCTTCCCGAAATTGCTTGTCCTCTAGCAATCTCATCATAGGGTGTTGCAATATATCCTCATTCTCCCAAGTTGCATCC
>VDFB02119010.1:0-38333 GCA_007258455.2 Sequoia sempervirens
TGATAAAGGCATTGGAAGATATTACTAATGCTTCCCCTATGGAAAATTCAGAATTGAGGCCCCTTAAAAGAAAGGCTAGAAGAGGTGAAAAGAAGAAATTGCTTGAAAATAAGTTAGAATAGGTTGGAAATAGGGTGAGGTTGTGGTTTTGATGTGTTCATAAGGTTTTCAAGGATAGGGGAGGTCAAAAGTATGTTATGGCATGATGCCCTAGTTGGGAAAATAGGGGTTTTGAATGAAAGAGGTTTGAGGGAGTAAGAGGTGGGCAAAGTCAGGGGACAGCATAATTTGGTGGTCAATTAAGTTTGTCGCGAGTGAGAATGGGGTGTTGGAATAGGTTTTGAGGTTCGAGTTCAGGTTCAGGGGTTTGGTTTGCCGATTCAACCAATTTTTTTTAGAGGGGCGTTCGATTCATTTTGGGTTCGTTGATACAAAAAACATGTAAAAACAATATATATATATATATATATATGCAGCCTAGACGCATGAATTAGGATAATATCACATAACATCATATAAACAACAAAACCACCACAAAATTGAATTCCATTTAAAACATGCATGATAAATATTCATCGTTGAAACTTGAATTGTCGTAGCTTGATATACAGAGTCTATTGATGCTAGGGTTCAATTTGTATGATTTTGAAAAAAGAAGCCAACTGAGTAGAGTTATCAACATTCTTCATAAATCATAAGAATTTGTTTAGTACACTAGCCATTTTGATGTCTTCTTGCAGTCTCAAACATTATTTTGTATCATTTTTACATTGGTCTTGAGAGTGGTAGCTTAATATAGCTCCAAAATACAAAATCTGGTTTACCTATGCAATGTAACAATGGCATAGGCAGATTTTTCTTTCAAAGAACCAAAGGGTGATTGCACAATTGAAGTGTATAAACACATATCTTTTTTGTAATATCAAGGATACTTTTTGAAAATTCCATGCATTGCTAATCTAAAAGGAAAATTCTTTTTCCTAATCTATATGCAACCACACTTTTGACGTTGTCAAAAAGAGAAAAACTTCTTGAATCATGCAAAGGCATGGCCAAGTAGTTCAAACTCTTCACATGACAGAAGAAAGATGTTGGAGAGTACATCAAGTCAATGAAAACAAAATTGTAATGTGTTTTAGTTTGTAGTATTCCTTTGTTTCTCTATAGATGTGTGATAAATTCTTAGTTCAATGATGCAAAACAATTTTTTTAAAAGAAAGTTGTGTCACAATCCACTTTCAATCTAGCAAGCAAAAATGAAAGCTCAACCTCTTGGAATGGAAATGCTTGTTTTCAAAACAAATGAATAAGAATAAGGTAGTTAAGATGTATGAAGTGATTTAGAGGTCACTTTTAGGGTTCCCTTGGGTATGGGTCAAAGTCAAACTCCATAAAACATTAAAAAAATGTTCAAAAAAACACTTTTTTGGATGCTTAGGCATGCGGGTTCTATCATGGTTTGCCTGGGTTTTGTCTGGGTTCTGCCTGAGTTCTCTTGGGTTTTGCCTGGGTGAACCAAACCCAAAAATGAAGGACCCTTATCGAACCCACAGGAAAACTGAACTAGGTCCCGTACCACATGAGCAAACCAGGACCAAAACTAGGGCTAAAATAGAAGAATTTGGTAACTGTTATGCCTTGCATAACCACCTCATTTTGATTTGGAACAAAAAGGGTCCCCCTTTCTTTTGTTTTCCTTGCCTTTTTTTTTGGTTTTTCCTTAGTTGGAATTCGGGTTTTCTCCTGAGTTTGGGATTTTCCACTTGATCCAAATTTTCCTGGATCTCGCTCAAACTTTGGCTAAGCACTGTGGTTCAGGGATTTTTTGTCTTCGCGAAATTCCACAAGGACCAGATTTTCCTGATGTCTTTTTTTTTGCGGTTTTCTATCTCCTTCAATTTTTCCCAAATTTCATCATCCCCTATTCTTTCCAAATTTTCTGGAATGTCTTCTCCTTCGTAGAATTCTGTCATGCGCAGATTTCACCGGAATCTGGTAAAATGTGAAGAAATGTGGAGTAGTAAGGTGAGTTAACAAATGATGGTGCATTTTATGTTTTCTTTATGCTATTTTGAAGACCTCGCATGTTGTCCTAGTTCAATAATTTCATATTTATTCCACTGGAATCTGCCTGACTCAGAATTCTCTAAAATTCCTACCTAGCTTGGATTTTGCGGGTCGACCTGAAACCCAAACTTTTTTATAGGATCATTTTTTTTTTAATTTAACTGCACCTTATTGGCATGGGATTCATTTCAATGAGAATTTTGATTATTTAACTTCTATCTGTATGATCTCTAGTGTGGTTTTCTTTGTTGAGTGTAGGATTGAATCTTGTCGGGATGATGTTTGCCAAGGGAGCTCAGTCGGAAGGAATTCTTCTGTCTAGTTGATCATGGAAATCAGCTAAGGCAACAGTTGGCAAGACCTCGGAGATGTCACAGCAATTAGAAATCATATGCAAGATCCATCTGTAGGATGAGGGTCATCATCCCGGTGACATGAATTTCCTATCAGCATGAGGGGTTTCCTTCAGAGAGAAGTATCGGCGAGATCTTCGGGTCTCACCGACGGGCAGCAAAAGGCATACACTGTTGGCACAATGTCCTCTCTTCACCAAGATGTCTTGGAAAAATCTCCATGTCTCGCCGACCGGTGTCAAAAAGGATTCATACATTAGTGAAAGGTTTTCTCTTTACCGAGAAGTCTTGGCAAGTTCACAAAGTCTCCCTGACTAACAAGAAGAGTCTAATACTTCAATGGGAGTTTTTCTTCAGAGAAATGTCTCAGTGAAATGTCAAAGTCTTGTTGATCGCCAATAAGAATTCGCATCAGGGAGAGTGGTTCACCTTCTGCGTAAATTCTACCGAAGTGATAAAGTCTTGGCGACAAGGAAGGAGGCCCCAAACGAAATCAAAGGCTCGTTGAAGGATAAAACCTTCGGCATATGGTCTCAGCGAGTTCATGAGGTCACACTGACATGCCGCAAAGGTATTCTATCAAGGGTCTTCGATGGGAGAATAAGATATCTTGATGACCAAAGAAAGAACATACGGAGGCCTTTGCCGAGACATAAGATGTATGCAAGACATCTCCCCGACAAGACGATGCTACGGTGACACATGTGTAACAAAGAAAATGCATTGGTGCAACTATAGAAAGATCTTGGCGATAGCAGAATTTGGTAAAAGGAAGCTTCAGTTAGTGTAAAGTCTCACTAACAGAAGAAAGTCTCAATGACATGAAGGAAGCTTGGCGAAGGTGAAAGAAATCGGTGAAAGGTCCTGCTAATACAAAAAGTCTCAGTGACAGCAGGGCGAGGTCGCCAAGAGGTGTTGTCATCAGTGAAAAGTTTCACCGAAGGGGAAGGGTCCTACCGAAATAGATGGAGCTCACCAAGAGGGTAATGTCTTCACCATAAGGTCTTGGCAAAGGAAGGAGGTCATGCCAAAAGGAAGAAAGCGGGCTCAGCAAGAATGAAAAGGGAGTTCATTGAAGGTCTTGCCGACAGCAATGGATTTCCCAGTGAAGGAGGATGTCGGGGAGACTACAAAATAAAATAAGGACTTTGCCATGTGGTCTTGTCGATATGTTAAAGTCTTGCCGATAGCGGTGGGTTCACAAATGAAAAGTAGATATCAGTATAACCATGGGGGATCGCCATGACCTTGGGCCGATTCAAGGGTCTTGCCGAAAGGAAAACAATCTGGAACCAGAGTGGGGCATACCATCGCTGTGATGTCTTGCCAATGAGGTAAGGTCTCAGTGATAGGAAAGTGAACTTGATGTGACTTCTGAGGTTTGTTGAGATGTCTCATCGATTGGCCCAGGCTATGCCAATGACTATTGTAAAACAAAAATTGCATCGGGGAGACACCAGGGGTGTCTCACCGACATGCGATGCTCGACAAACCACTTTTGACCACTGACAAATCCTATGTGGCCTATGATTGACCAATCAAAGAGAGCTAAGGTTGAGCCATTACCCGATTGACTGCCCCTATGGAAAGACTAACAAAGTGTGACCTGATGGACTCTTTCTAAGAATAATTGGCGATGAATCTGTTTGGGCGATGGTGTTTAGATCTGCAGGGAGGCCTGATGGCCCTTCCAGAAGGTGGTCAATGAGTAGAGGAGTCCTAGAACGAGAAGGAAGCTGAGTGATAGAGGAAACGATGACTTAGAGGGACAGATGTGGCGACCACTGATAGAGGCAGTTTGGTATTAATGAGGATATTCTGAGCATTCGAGGTAGATTGCAAGAGAGTTCAAAGGTTTACACGAAGATGCTAGAGTTAATGTTGCAGTTGTCAAAAGATCTAAAAAGACTTCCCCTACGGGTATAAATCTTTCATCAACATGGACAATGAGGATTCACATTGAATGCACAACCGATTTTGTTCAAAATATCTAAGAGCTGACTCTCCTACAGGATGCAAATATTTTGTAAACCCTAGTGCAGGGGACAGTGCATCCTTTCTTGTACATTTTGTATATAAGGCATTCTCGCCTCTTTGTAAAGGTGGGAACTTCTGGAGTTAGAAATTCAGAGTTAGAAATTTTATTAGAACTTCTAGGATTAGAGAATTTTTAGACTAAGAACTGTTAGGAGTTAGTCAGTTAACAGAAGGAGACAGAGTTGCATCTTGATTCTTAGTGATAAGAGCTTCTTTTTGTCTTCTTGGTTAACAGTTAGATTCCAATACAGGTTGCAATGTATTTTCTAAGTTCTCTTAGTGTAGTTGGAAATAGTTTGGAGAAATAGATTCTCTGTACACTGGTGATTGTGCTAGCTTTGTAAATATTGCTTATCTATTTTATTGACAGTAGAAGCAATTAGAGTTTAATCTACTTCATGTTGTGTTCCTGAATGATATTTGTCTTAATTGATCATTTGATTTGTGAATTCTTCAAGGAATAAAATGTTATTTGTATTTTATTTAAATGGTAGCTAAAAACTCTATTATGAGAATTAGCACTGTGAATGAAAGAGGTTGTGTGTCAATCACAAGTTTACTTTATTCTACAGTTTTGGTTTATAAATTCCTTAAAGTTAACAAGTCTGGTTAAGGTTGGAGGAACTATTGTTCTTTTATGTTTCAAAACTATGACTCATCTTTTTATATTTCTTTAAAAACCCCTGTTAGAGTAGGTTTTATTTCATGCTTGATCATAGAACAATCCAACAGCTCAACACCAGCAGGCCCCTTCAATATTACTGTTACATTGACCACTAAGTAACATCAGCATAGTTGAGACCCAACTACAAAGACCTTGGGAGCTAAGGCATCCATGTGTTTCCTTTCTCTTTTAGGAGAAGCAAAATAGCAATATTCTGCTTGCATTGTTGTGGTGGCAAAATCACCATCAACAAGAACTAGCACTAGAAGGAGGGCCTAGAAGGGAAAGTTGGATAAAGTTGGGTTTTCATCCCTGAAGAAGTCCCACAGAGTTCTTTAATCAACTAAAATTCCATCACCCTTCGTAGAGCTTAAGCCCCCAACAAGACACAAGAATCATAAGGCTAGGGCAACCATCATACCACCTGTATCAGCTCCACTCACTCCACCAAGATTTTCACCAATACCCCAATGGATACCTATCAATCTACCATCACGTCTGTCTCAATTGTCATCATAGCTGGTTCAACCCATACAATAGTTGGCTCAACCACCACCGCCACCAATGGCATTCTTTCAAAATAATCCCTCTCCATTGGGGACTATTCCTGGAGGTTTTCATGACATGCCTAAGAACCCTGATAAATTTTTTCCTAAGTACATTCATGGTGAATCAAGGAGTGTTGAAGAGCACATACAAGCTTTCAAGGATGCTTGTACTAGAGCTCAGATAGCCCACCAGGATGTAGTCTGTAGGTTGTTTCCTTATTCCTTAGGGGATATGGCCTACAATTGGTACCTTAATCTCCCTCAGGGATCCATTCTGAGTTGGACACACTTGGAAAATGCTTTTATTAATCAGTTCAGAATCTATGTGGATCCAGCTCTTTTATATCACCAATTCGCTACCATCAGAAAGGAACTAGGTGAACCTTTGCCTTTATTCAATACCAGGTTCCAACAAATGTATAGAAGATTGCAAGATCCCTATTTAGTCACTGAGGATAGTTCCATTCAAGCTAACTTTAGGGTTATAGGCCCCTTGCTTGGCTTGTTCTTGCAAAGGACCTATCAACCAGCTAAGATTGACTCTCTATCTAAAGTCTACCACCTGGATATCAAGCTACAACAACAAATCAGTTTTCAACAAGGAGGCCTAGGAGGAGATTTCCTTTCAATAGGCTATCAGATGTCTAGCCCAACTCCTCTATTCAATACTATCCCAGGAATGTCTCCTTCCCATTATGGACCTATATCTGAATTGCAGACCCAACCACCTGTTCCATTCTTTGCTACTGGAACTCCTGATCTCTTTCAACAACCACTGGTTCCTCAAAGTTCCCATGGTCATCCTAACCAAATTGGAACACCAAATCAAGGTGGTTAGCCACCTGTTGCTAAGAGTGTGGAAAGTGAGAGATAGTCCAACTTACAAATGAGGTAGAAACCTTGAAGAAAACACTGTCTCAAGTTACAAACAACATGGCTCAGCTTCAGTTGAACCCTTCCCAAAACCAAGGGAATTACCCTAATCAAAGTAGCAACAATCAGGGTACTTATTAGAATAACAACAATTATAACCAAAGGGGTTATCAAGGCCAAAATTCCTCTAATCATGGCTATTAGAATTAGAATAGAGGGTATAATCAAAGGCCAAACAACAACAGACAATGGAACACAGGGCCCAATAATGGGGGAGTCTCTCACAACTATCAAGCAAATGAGGAAAGAGCACATACTGCAAACGTGGCTGACCTCAACTTCATGATCAATTGGTGTAGACTACATGATACTACAACCCATTTTGAGATAAACTGCCCTCAAATGGAGAAAGTTGTCAAGATGGCACACGAGGATGCCCACACATTCCAGGGGAATTCAAACAAAGGAGGTGATTTAGTGGATACTGCAATGACTTATGAGCTCTTTGAGGAGGAGCCCTCATTCCCAATGCAAAGTAAGAATGAACCAGAGGGAGATTCGTATGATGCCCAAGCCTTTCAGTCAAAAGGAGGACACTTTCTGAGAAATCAAAGTAAGGGGTCATTCACTACATCAGCACCCCCTAATCACATGGTGCCTCCAAATCAGGGGCCGATAATAATCCTCCACCAAAAGGTCCACCTGACCTCCATAATAAGGGTAAATCCTCTATTCAAAAGTAATTCAAGTTATAACATGGAATTTGATGTTATTTCTGAGATGCAAAGACAAAAAACCTCTTTGTCATTCTTTGACATCTTGAAGTGGTGCCCTGCTCAAAGGGAGATAGTGCTGAAAGCTCTAGAACAAGCTAATAAGTCAAAAGGAAAGAGCAGGGTGGTACCTGCTAGCGACGTGAATGTAGCCTTATATAGAAACAAGGTAGATACTCCACCTTTCCTTTTAAGTTTAAGAATTTCTGGCAAGAACCTACATAACGGTTTATTGGACTCAGGGGCTTCAGGAAAAGTCATGCCATTTTCCATATGCAAGAAGTTAGGATTAAACCCCATTCAAACCAATAAAAAGGTCATTCAACTAGACAAAATAGAGGTTAACGTGGTAGGGGAATTAAGAAACATACATGTTCAAGTAGGATCAGATCCCAAGATCCTAACCAACATAGATATTCAAGTGGCAGATATTCCTGAGACCTATGGTATGTTGCTAAGCCGAGATTTGATGAAAAATTTAGGGGGATATCTTGCCCTTGACTTTTCACATATGTGGCTATCATGGAAAGGGATTCCTAATCAGATTAGGATTGAAAGTGAGCCTCGCCTCAAGCATATTATCACTGAGTATGATTGTCTCAATGAGGTGGCTTACTTTGAGACTGAGACAGGGGTTTATAAATAAGAGGAAATCCTAACCTTCTCAGTTCTCAGTGTTAAAGACATGTCAAAACAAAAAAACCCTGACCCCACCAGTGATGAAAATCAACAGGCCTTGGTTAGAAAGCTGCAACAAGACTAACTAGTCTTAGGGATAGATATAGATCTACAAAGTCTCTTGCTCCCTAACTGGTGTAGGGTACATTATCAAAGTCATTTTGAATTGACTTGTCAACCTTGCAGGGATGTTTTAAATCATGTTTCCCAAGCTGAGGAAGCTGTCACAAGTCGCCCTAAGACCATTACAGACTGTTTCTCATTTGAGGCCAAGGAAGCAACCATGTTAGCTAGGGATACAATACTTTCAAAACAAATCCCTTCTCAGATCAAAGTTACTCTAGACGCACTTCCAAATCAGCATTTTTTTTAGGAGAAACCCCAAGATGCAAGCGAATGTTGAGAGGGTAACGATGGGTCACATAGTATATTTGTACAAGAATTGGAAATTATACCAAAGGAACTGGTCGAATACCCTTGTACCTGATGTAAAATATCAAGGAGTCCCATCCCTGACTCATCTAGATCAAACTCCCATAACAACTTCCAAGAAATCAACCCCAACCCCTGATCAGTTGTGGACCCTTACCTTTGATGGATCAAAATCTAAGACAGGCAATGGTGTTGAAATTGTACTAACTAGCCCTCAAGGGAAAACCTTCTTTTCTTCTTACAGGTTGCAATTTGGATGCACAAACAACATGGAAAAATATGAAGCTCTGGCATGGGGACTGATGTTTTCTCATAAGAAGGTCACTGCCTTGATGGTCAAGGGAGATTCAGAAATAGTCATCAGGCAAGTGCATGGCCAATATACATGTCACAACAAGAGGCTAGCAGCATATAGGAATAGGGTATGGAACCTGATCGAAGACTTTGATGCCTTTGGGATTAGCTTAATCCCTAGAGAAGAAAATTAGGTAGCTGATTCACTAGCTATTGCTGCAAGCACCTTGGAACCTATGCAAGGCTCCAAATTCAAAAGATTCTCAGTGGAACTAATTTCTACCCTAGCTGTTCCTAACAATATCAAGAATTTCCAGGTCTTTGATGATGATCGACATATTTTGGTCTTCTTAGCAAGCTTAGATGTTTTTGAAGGGCAAATTATTGATGATTCCAATAGGGATCAAGGAGATTGGAACCCTGGAGATTGTGATACATAAGGGGTCCTTAATCTGAAAACTAATAACATACCCAAGGGAATGGTTGCTCTAGAAAGAATTTTTGACTCAGATTCAAAGGCTCGAGAGAAAATATCAGCTGAAGAGAAGGGAGGCGAATATGAAATAGTTAGCTTGGTCGATGTTAGCCCTGAAAGGAATGTATACATAGGGAAGGCTTGCCCTAAAGCAATTAGAGAAGACATATTGAGGGTGCTTAAAAAGGATATTGATGTGATTTCCTAGGGGTATAAAGACCTCCAGACATTTGATGCTTCTATTATGACTCACACTATCCCCTTGAAGCCTAAGGTCAAGCCCTTTCGACAGAAGCAATGCCCTGTCAATTCCCTAATTGAGCCATTAATCTATAAAGAATTTCAGAAGTTGTTGTCTACAAGGATAATCTTCCCTGTGTTCCATTCAACGTGGGTAGCTAACTTAGTTCCAGTCTGCAAGAAAAATGAGGAGATCAGGCTGTGTGTTGATTTTAGAAACCTGAATAGGGCTTCAGAAAAGGATAACTACCCACTTCCCTCACTAGACGAGGTCTTGCAGACTGTCAATGGAGCCTAGATGATGTCATTCTTAGATGGTTACTTTGGATACAATTAGGTAATGGTCAACTTTGAAGACAGGATGAAAATGGCTTTCACTACAAAGTGGGGTACATTTGCATATAGAAGAATGCCATTCAGTCTGATAAACATTGGAGCAACTTTCCAGCACGCCATGGACATAGCTTTCAAGGACCTAATTGGCAAATGTGTCATTGTCTACATAGATGACCTGACAGTGTTCTCCAAGGATCGACTCAATCATGCCATAGACTTAGCCAAAGTTCTCGAGAGATGCATCCAATATGGCGTCTCCCTGAATCCCAAAAAGTGTGTATTTTGGGTTTCTAAAGGGAAGCTATTAGGGAACATAATTTTTGAAAGAGGTATTTCAATTGACCCAAATTGAGTTGAATCCATTCTGAAGATCACCAGGCCAAGAAGCAAGAAAGAAATGAGGTCTTTCTTTGGGAAAATCAACTTCGTGAGAAAGTTCATCATGGGCTTTGCAAAGATTGTAAAGCCACTAAATGAAATGATGAAGAAGGACGCCAAGGTTGAGTGGATTGATCAAGCAAAGGTTGTGTTCTCACAAGTCAAGCAGTCCATTTCAGAGGCACCTATGCTCACCAGCCCTGACTATCTCATACCTTTTTACATCTACTCTTTTACTTCGGAACACTCGTGCACAGCAATGTTAACTCAACAGAAAGAAGAGTCAGAGGAGAGGTCCATTTCTTTCATGATTTATCCCTTTAAGAATGCAAAAATAAGGTACCCACCCCTAGAGAAGCAAGCCTTCGCGCTAGTTCAGGCTGTCAAGAAGTTTCGGCATTACATTCTTCAAAGCCAAATCGTTGCTATAGTTCCTGATGTGGCTGTGAAGTCTTTACTGATGCAGAGCGAGCTGGGAGAAAGGAGAGGCAAATAGATGGCCATCCTGCAAGAATTTGATCTAGAGATACATCCCATGAAGCTAGTCAGGGGTACAGGCTTATCTTAGTCTATGGCAAACACTGGCGACAACATCATTTGTCAGCAATATACGACCCAGTCTTTCTCTAACGACCCCTGGTATGATGATACCATATGCTTTATGCTCAAAAATTGATGCCCAGAAGGAATGAATGCCACTCAAAGGAGAGCCCTAAGACTGAGGAGTTCTCATTACATGCTCAAAGGAGGGTTTCTATATAGGAGGAATTTTGAAGGAGTATACCTGAGATGCCTTGATCATCAAGAGGCCAAGCAGGTGATTTTTGAGTTTCATGGGAAGCATGGCACAAGTCATGGGTCTACAGATTCTATGGCACACTAGATCCTCCGATCTGGTTATTATTGGCTCTGTGTATTCAAGGATGCTCATCAACACATAAGAACCTGCCACATATGTCTGATTTTTGCACCAAGGGAATGCCATCCAGCCATGTCTTTGCAGTCTGTCTATGAGGTAAGGCCATTTGCCCAATGGGCATTAGATTTCATTGGGGTCATTAACCCAAAATCCACTACAGGGCATAAATTCTTCTTGACTGCTACTAACTACTGCACAAGGTGGATAGAGGCCATACCTTGCAAAAATAGCACAACAGAGGTAGTGATCAAGTTCCTCACTGAATGCATCACTACGAGGTTTGGGGTACCCTTCCCTCTGGTATGTAACAATGGTTCTACTTTCTCTTCTACTTAGTTTATTTCTTGGGCCTATGATCACAAGATTGTCTTGAAGTATTCCTCAAACTACTATCCACAAGGCAATGGAGTTGCAGATTCTACCAATAAGAATCTCTTAGGGGTGATTAAGAAACTGTTAGAGCATAACTCTAGAGACTGGCACACCCAGCTTAGATTCACATTATGGGCAGATAGGACTAGGATTAAGGCTGCCTTAAACACCTCACCATTCAAGCTAGTATATGGCCAAGAGCCTGTCTTTCCTATCCATCTGCAAATACCTATCCTAGAGTTCATGCAAAAATTTTACTCCAGTGATAATAGGATAGAGGTAATACTAGTTGCACTGTTAAAACTAGAAGAACAAAGAGATGTTTCCTTACAACAGTTCTTTAGATGTTAGGTTGTTGTCAAATGCTGGTTTGACAAAAGAGCCGAGATAAAGGCTTTTAGGATTTCAGACCTAGTGCTGTTATGGGATAAGGCTAGTGAAAAGAAAGGAAATCACCAAAAGTTTGACAAACTCTGGTTAGGCCCTTACCAAATTGTTGAGATCCTAGGGGAAAATTCCTTTAGACTAAGTACTCTAACTGGCGATATTATTATTCGAGGGAAATAATCTTTTAATTTAATGATAAGGAATATTATGGAATGTGAAAATATGCCTTGAGATAATTATGATATGTGATTTTAGAGTTCCCTTATTTATCTTAAATTAATTATTTTTGAACAAATGGATAAATTGTTTTTGATTGGTCATTGATCTTTTAAGGGTAATTTGGTGTATCCTATTTGTGGTATCCTCTTTGGAAATGCTTGGCTTTGGAAGTATTTTCATTCCTTTGGGTTCTTGTCATTTTATGAGTGATTTGGCATACTCTTTCTTCGTGACTTTTCTTAAGTTAACTTGAGTTGGTGATCTTCTTTAAGTTAAGTTGTGTTGCTATTCGTTCAACCTTACGTGATGAATTCTTGGTTCGTTTTGAGTTGTGGGCGTCTCATTAATTGACTTTGTGGTGGAATATTTTGGATACTAATGCAATGCTTGGTTGTGATAAATTTATGTTTCTTATGGAATGCAGTCATCCCACTTTTATTATTTTGGTGAAGCATTAAATTATATTGTTTTCATGTTTGTTGATTTTATCAAACGCCATTTGTTTACCAACTATACAGGTATCTTGCGAGGAGAAAATTGAGGTCTCCCGTAGAATACCTAGTTGGTGGCTTTTGGTTGTATTAAGTGATTTTGTTGAATTAAAGGTTGATTTTCTTATGCGTTTCCCTATTTTGAGGTGACACCTTTATGAATCTTCCTTTTTATGGCTTTTCGGAGTTAACCTCCTATTTGTGGGAAATTTTATCCTTGTGTTGAAATTATTGGGGAAAACTTGTGTTGTTTCTTTTTACCCCTGTTTGTGGGTTTTCATTCTTTTGGGCTTCCAGAGGCTTGAGATGATTGACATTTGATGTTCTCTCTTTTTATGTGCCTTTGAAGTGACAAGTGTTTTGGTATCAGGATTTTTGAAAGGGTTGTACGAGAATTGTTGAGACTCTGATTTTGTACTTGTTAGCGAGATGGGTAATGCCTCGCATGCTTTTATGTTGTGATTCTTTGTTCAAATTATGATGGTACAACCCTTGATTTTTATGTTGTTGGGTCTCTAGGGAGAGTGGCTCCTCGTGGGGGCCGGCACCCCGCATAAGGGGAAGAGCTTAGGAGAACCCACGAGTGAGTTGGTAATCAAGTGAAAACCTAATAATTAACTTAGGAGGGTAGGGTAGTAATATCATAATAAGATTTAAAAAAAATGGATGCCTCATCTTCATTAGTGCTTCCACAGACTAATGGAAGGCTGAGAAGGCCGTGGTTGGTAAGGTCGTAACCTCATCCTCATGAGAGGTTATCGGATCCGCATGAGCTACCCTATGGTGTCGGCACCTCAAGTAGGAGGAAGGGCCAGGAGATCCATAGATGGGGGCTGGCGCCTCAGTTTGGAGGAAGGGCCAGGAGAACCCATGTGGGCTATGCGATGACACTCTCCCCTAGTTTCCCATGTGTTTTACTTTATTGTGCTCCTCTGGAAGTGAGTTTTGGGAGTTGGTTTAGATTGTTATTTGAATTGATTTGAATTGATTTATGATTATTGTTTTAACACATCTTTAGTATGTTTTGTGGTCTTGTATGATCTCATTTATATTTGATTTACAATCTTATATCTTATGATACTGTGATATGATGTTATTATATTGTTTAATTGTAATTTGAATTGTAAGTGTTTCTTGATCATTCTTTGGTTACTTGTTTATTGGTCATTGCTTTGATTTATGTGTTGGGATTTGTGACTTTAAGTTATTATATCGACTCTTGTAATCCTTGAGTTTTATGATACTTTTGTATGTTGTTGAGTCTTGTGGTTCCCTGTTTGGATGTTCTTGGTTGTGGACTCTTCTTGTCAGCTCCTAGCACGGGGGGTGGGTCTTCAGACTCACATGGTCAGGTGGAACATGCTAAGCACCCCATTGGGTCCCCAGTCGAGGATTGAGAGGTGCGGATTGGTGTTGTTGTAGTGACTCCAGAGTTGTATCGGTCTTGGAACTAGTTATGATATTGTGCATCATGTTATCTTGTTGTATGGTTTCCATTCATGATTGGAAACACTATTGTACCATTGTACCTCTAGAACATTGTATTGTAATGTAACGTTAAACCTTATGTGGCTATTGGAAAATTGTTATTCAATGTGTTAAGTTAATTATGCATATGTTGTATTTATGTACGCAAATGGTTCTTATCAATGATTTATCATGTATGTGCTTCATTTGATAATGTTTACTTTATATCTTTGAATTTTTATTCTTTATTGTTGTTGAATGGATCTAAGTCGCGTAATGACTCTTCGTGTACCCCAAGGGATGTATGTGTTAATGAATCTATTTAAATGAAATTCATGTTATTACTTAATGTGTATGTTATGTTTACTTAAAAAAATAAAAAATAAAAAAATTATGCTGTAATTATTGTGTTGTTGTCCTTTTGGGTTCGCACGGTGGGGCATTACATGGAGCAAATGATTGCCCCATCATTAGTGTCATCTATACACCAAACAATTTGATTGTTAAAATGTATTGCAAACTTTTCTTTGATATATACATTCATTAAAATTCTTATTAAATCAACATGTAGATGCATATTTGTACCTATGTCACAATGTCCTTAGGGTGATGGTATGTTGTAAGAAATTATACAAATGAATTGAGGTGAATAGATGAACTAATAGAATCTCCATGTCCACCTGAACTAGGTGTGGCTTGATCGAGTCCATAGCATAATTGATGGAAACTTGTACATACATGTGGGACCCTCGACACTCCTAGAGTGGTACTCAGACCAACTCCATAAAACACTCCTCCATCCTCATCATATCTATGCTCCCTACTTTCTATCACATAAGCATGTTGATCAAGGTCTCTTGCGAGCGTACTAAGGGATCCTAATGTCAAGACCATCGCACGATGATGTACATGTGCGGGAATGGCAGGATGAAGAGGAGCAACAAGGGGTTGTGCATGCACGAGGCATTGGGGATCAACCCTTGCCCCTAACCTTTGTTGTGGCGTGCCCCACCAACACCCTGTAATGATTTAAAATCAAAAGAATTGAGCTTTTTCCCCATAACAAGTTACTCTACATATAGTTTCCTCAAAAAATACAATGGGACCTTCCAATTAGCGTGTGGTGGACTATCAAATACCATATACCATTGATCCCAAAAATTTGCACTCATCTGTGGATGTATACACCACCTCATGGATATTCTAGATTTATTGGGAGGAATGGGCTACCGAGTAAAAGGGTCGAAAGTAAGGGGCTAGGTGGGCTTTCTTTATTTTAAGGTCTAAAATTTGTTTATAGGAGAGACCGTTTGCATAAAATTGTCTCATTTTCTCTCTCTCATTGATGCCTATCTAGATCAAAATCAATAGTCCTAATGGAATCCACAACATTTTGCATCACATATGCAAAATCTCTCACATGCGGTGGAATCAATGCTGGATTCTGCATAGCATTGATTTGATTTTGAATGGATGCAACTTGATCATTTATACATGCTCGCAAGTGAGCCTCATTAGATGCAACGGGTGATGGAGGTGGGATATTAGGAACTGACGGGGTGGAGGGGGAGGGGGAGGGGGAGGGGGAGGGGGAGGTGGAGGTGGCTGAGGTGTTGGATTGATGATATCATCAATGCTAAATTGATACATGATATCAAATATAAGTGTACTTGCATTAAATTATGGGTATGTGCAGGATCATGATGGGCCAAAAAGTGGCAATATGATGGGTATTTGTAGGGTATGTTGCTGACAACTTTTTTTAACCCAAAATTGATGAAATGAAAAAGGTTTTTAAAGGAGATTCTCAACTTTCCACTAATATAAATTATTCTTTACTTTGAATTTAATAAATAATTATTATTCATTTTCTATTTGAATTATGACTAAAGTCCTGATTGATAGGATGATTGAAAAACATCTATAGATTTCAAACAGTATCACATTTTTTGAATCCAATATATGCATCACATTCTATGCTTCACATACTATAGGATTAAAAAAGAAAAAATGAATTTCAGGAAGTTTTGATCAAGTTAAGGTGGTCAAACATACAAGTTTTTTTATATTTTTTAAAATTTGTAATAAAAAATTCATAATTAATTATTTACCTGGAAAAAAATTACAAAAAAATATGCATCACATCTGGACATGAGTCCTCTACTTATGTCCAAAATATTATAGAAAAATATTATCATTTTATTGTGGTTAGGGTGGTCAGATAGACACCTAGTTCTTATTTTTTCCCTGAAATTTAAGTACTACTGCATTGAAATTTCAATTTTTCACCAAATAGATTTAAAAAAACCTAGTAGTTTAGAAACTACATTCAATTTGCTAAAGATTCTATTCATACATATTTTTGAAATAATATAGATAACTTATTCAAATTTTTACATCAATTTTCCTAACTCTAATTTTTTTGAATTTTTTGCCACTTAAGGGCCTATTTTTTCCATGATGATCCTGCACATACCCTTATACAAAATTAACATAAAAACTTACAAAATTACAAGAAATAGTTAAATTTGAAATGCACATGCAATTTCTTTTAAATAGGATGTGCATACATATACATACACATATATATACATTGATTTAACTTGAGCATGTGCATACAAAATTCAAAATTTAATATGTACATACATTTAAAATAAAAAAGTACGATGCATAATTTTCATGCATACATCATTCAACTAAACTATATACATACATAAAAATTTCAAAATTTAATATCTAGAACTATGAAATTTTAATACATGTACATAATAAAAAATAAACTTCAAACATTCACAAAAAGCTCATTTTATGTCTAATGCATATATATTACATGTTTCCAATAGGAGAAATCATGATCTAGTAGATAGCCATAAAATATATACTATTATAAATTCATCATTATAAGTTCATAAATTCCACCAAATTCATAAATTCATGTCACTAAAAATATCCATCTAGAACCAAAATCATAAATTCACGTTATTAAAACTATCCATCTAGAACCAAAATCATAAATTCACGTCACTAAAAATATCCATCCAACAAAATTTATAAATTCATCACACAAAATATCTATCGAACCAAATTCATAAATTCATAACTATAAGATCATTGTCTTAATTTAGAAACTGTTGTGGCTCTCTACTACATCTCCTTCATTTCTTTGTGTTTTCCTTTTTAGAATCGGAAGTTATCCTCTCCTCTAGCCATTTTCGATGCTCATCTAAGATCCCAACCATAACCCTAACAACATCAACAATGGTATGCATCCTAGATGCAAACATCCTCACAGGTGGTGTGACACATTCTTCATTTTGAATAATGTTGACTTGATCTTGGATGGTTCTAACATTGGCATTGATTCGTTCTTGCAAACAAGCACCATTGATTTCAAATGGTGGAGGTGGAGGTGAAGGTGGTGGAGATGGATGGTGTGGAGGTGGATTGCAAATATTATTGAATCGATCCATGTGATCTCTAAGATATAAGTGAACCTGCATTAGATTTGTAATTTCAAAATGTAAGATATATTTTTAGGAAATACCCTTAAACCATTCAATATAAATAGCCTAATTGAATACAAATGATAAAATATGTAAGCCTCATTTATGTCTAAGGCATGTTACTTGAATGAAAAAGCAATTAACTATTAATATATGACAATTTATGGATGTTATAGGGTTTACGGTTTAGAGTTTAGGATTTAGGTTTTAGGGTAATAGGATGGCTTAAGGGGATCTATGTAGTAGGGTCCTAGTACAAAATGACATGGCTTTTAAGTGAATAAAATTTGGTGAAGATGCCCAAGGCGACCAAATTTCATTAAGGTCTGAGGCAACTTCACCAAATTTTATTCACTTGAGCCATGTCATTTTGTCCTAGGAACTTACTAGACATAGATCCCCTTAAGCTATCCTATCACCCTAAACTGTAAATTGATCAACCTAGATCATGAAATCTCATTCATATTATAATCTTGCATGATCTTATTATTGTTAAATTTGGTTTCCTTGGGAAACTTCACCAAATTTTGAGAACTTATTTGATCCCTTTAAGAAATTTCAGATTAGGACCCCTTAAGACATCCTAAAGTATGGCTTAAGGGGATCTATGTAGTAAGGTCCTAGTACAAAATGACATGGCTTAAGTGAATAATTTTTTTTGAAGATGCCTAAGGCAACCAAATTTCATTAACATCCTAGGAAACTTCACCAAATTTTATTCACTTGAGCCATGTCAGTTTGTCCTAGGACCTTACTAGACATAGATCCCCTTAAGCCATCCTATCACCCTAAACCGTAAATTGATCAACCTAGATCATGATTTATCTCATTCATATTATAATCTTACACAATCTTATTATTGTTAAATTTGGTTGCCTTGAGAAATTTCACCAAATTTTGAGAACTTATTTGATCCCCTTAAGAAATGTCATATTAGGAGCCCTTAAGACATCGATTTATGGGTTAGGGTGATAGGATGGCTTAAGGGGATCTATGTCTAGTGAGGTCCTAGGAAAAAATGACATGTCTCAAGTGAATAAAATTTGGTGAAGTTGCCCAAGGAAACCAAATTTCATTAAGGGCCTAAGAAAAAATGATGGCTTTAGGGTTTAGGGTAATAGAATGGTTTAAGGGGATCTATTTAGTAAGGTCCTATGACAAAATTACATGGCTTAAGGGAATAAAATTTGGTGGAGTTTCCTAAGGAAACCAAATTTCATTTTAAGGTCCTAGGACAAAATGAATGCTTTAGTGTTTAGGGTTTAGATTTTAGAGTCTAGGGTTTAGGGTTTAGGGAACTTAGGGTGAATTTTTGGTGGCCCTTGGAATAATGGACTTGCAATTTAGTGAACAAAATTTTCTTGTGGAATAGTTGATTGAGATAGCTCTTGTTTCAATTGACCAACCTAGATCATGAAATATCATTCATATTATAATCTTGCATGATCTTATTATTGTTAAATTTGGTTGCCTTGGGAAACTTCACAAAATTTTGAGAACTTCTTTGATCCCCTTAAGAAATGTCATATTAGGACCCCTTAAGACATTGATTTACGGTTTAGGGTGATATGATGGCTTAAGGGGATCTATGTATAGTGAGTTCCTAGGACAAAATGACATGGCTCAAGTGAATAAAATTTGGTGAAGTTGCCCAAGGCAACAAAAACTTCATTAAGGGCCTAGGAAAAAATGATGGATTTAGGGTAACTTAGGGTTTAGGGTAATAGGATGGCTTAAGGGGATCTATGTAGTAAGGTCCTATGACAAAATGACATGGCTTAAGGGAACATTTTAAGTTCCTAGGACAAAATGAATGCTTTAGTGTTAAGGGTTTAGGGTTTAGGGCACTTAGGGTGAAGTTTGGGTGGCCCTTGGAATAATGGACTTGCAAGTTAGTGATTAGTTTATGAATATTTTTTGATTTTATGAATAGATTGACTATTTATGTAATAGACACACATAATTATGTATTATTAAGATTGAGTTTGATGGATATTTTAACTAGATACTTTTTTAATTGAATATAAGATTATTTTATTTAACATTTTTTTCATTAATATTTCCCACTTAAATGAATTTTATGATATAAAATGTATAATATAAAATTAGTTAATGTTGAATCAAGTATTTTATTTTGGATTGTTTGAAATTGAAAGAACCTAAAATAAAGAAAAGAAAAATATTTAGATTCTTTTAGTGTCTAGGTAACTAGTGCAAATTGAGATTTTAGACTAAACTAGAAACCTAATTATCAACTAATTGACTATCTAATGAGGGTTAAGATTGTCAAAATACAAGAGACAACACATGGAAAAAAGAAATGGAAACAATGCATGACTAAGAGAGATCAAAACTTAAAATAGAAATGAATGCAAATATTATCTAATTAAGTGACAATTGGAAATGGATTGTACAAGGATTTAGGAATTTGCTAACTAAATTTGCAAATAAACATTGATAAAATTTATGAATTGTAACTATTCTTTAACATATTTTTTTCTAATCTAATTATAATTTAACATTGAAAGTAAAATATAACATATTGTTTTCTTCATACAATGCAAATGAAATTTAAAAAAATTAAGCAATGCAAATTATTTTTTCCATTATCAAATTTATTCTTGAGCTTGAAATCGGGGTTTTCAAATGCAAAATGATTTGTTCGATTTCAATTTAGAGTTTTAGCAAAAAAAAAAATCAATTCAATTTAGGATTTCAATCTAAGAAATTAGGGTTTTTAATGCAAATTTTTTGTTTCATTTCAAACTAGGGTTTTCAAATCAATTTTTTTGTTTGATTTGAATTTAGGGTTTCAAAAAGCTTGATTAGGGTTTCAAATGCAATTTTTTTATTTCATTTCAATTTAGGGTTTTGAAATGCAATTTTTTGTGTTTCCTTTCAATTAGGATTTTCAAATGAAAATTCTTTTGGTTTGATTGAAGAATTTAGGTTTCAAAAGCTAAATTTTGTTTTTAAAATACAATTTAAGGTTGATGTTTTCCTTTCTATTCAATATATTTAGGTTTCATTGCATTTTTTCATCTATTTCTACAAATCATCATTTCTATTGTTACACAAAAAAAAATGCTTAAAACACTAAATAAATTGAAAAAAAATGCTAAATTCTATTCTTGTATTAAAAATTTCAATAAAAAACAAAAAAAAGCAAAAAATTGGGGGTGGAGACATACCTGGAGGTCATTAAACAATCATTGTCACCAACACCAATTTGGGATCTCGTGCAGAGTAGAATGAGTTTTTTTAAAAATAAAATAAAATAAATACCATCTCAAAACGTGATCCTAATTATTGCAAAATGGGATCCTGATTTTTACAAATCGGGATCTCGTTTTGTAATAATCAGGATCTTGTTTTGCATCTGTCGGTTCGTGACCCTTTAACAAACGAGATCCCAATTTTTAAAAAGTAGGATCCCATTTGGAATTTAGGCTTGGGATCCCAAAGCTAAACGGGATCTTGATTTTTAAAAATCGGGATCCCATTTATGAAAATCGGGATCTCGTTTTTGCAATGCCAATTTCATTTTTTTGGCTAAGGAAAAAACTTCCATGTTTCGTGGAATCAACTTTGCGCACTTACCCCTATGCTATTTTTTTAATAAAAACA
This sequence comes from Sequoia sempervirens, assembly GCA_007258455.2. Taxonomy (NCBI): domain Eukaryota; kingdom Viridiplantae; phylum Streptophyta; class Pinopsida; order Cupressales; family Cupressaceae; genus Sequoia; species Sequoia sempervirens. Next base: position 21,134 of record VDFB02119010.1, read on the forward strand.
AGACCACTTTCGGTGTCCTCCCTTTTTAAAACCCTTAATCTTCATTATTTTCAAAAAAATAATGTAAGTATTAGTTAAGAGGGAAGGAGGTAGAGAGGAAGTGAAAGGTAAAACCTCGAGTATCCATCATTGATCATAAATCATAAACTCTAAGGCTTATCAAAGTGGGGTAGAGAGAGACAAATAGAAAGTGAAGTTGGTTTTTTTGTCAATGCAATCCATTTGGCACTTGCCAAATGTTGCATTACATTTGGTTAAAATGGGTTGCATTGGGAAATACCAACCAAAAGGGTTGGATTTTTCCTTGGGCATCCAAACCAAAGGGTTCGACGACCATTTCATGCCAAGGACATGATTTTTGAAAGTGTAACAAAATTTCACACTTTTTTGGTCGTGCTAACAGTCAGGTTTGCACATCTTTCAATGCAAGTTTATAAAAAACCATGATGATGTTAGGCTCTCTCTTACCTATATAACCATATAATTTTTTTCACATTTTGATTATGTTAAGGTTTTCATCTATAATTTCTCTTGTTAGTTCTTCCATTTTTTGTCAAAAACCAACATGTGCTAGTTTTGGTATAGATTTTTACTCATTCATCAAATTTTGAAACAATTTTCATTTTTATAAACTAGAATCCATTCTACCCATAATGAAAAAAGAAGGTTTTTTAGTTTTTTTCAAAAATTTAAGGGGGAAGCACACTCAAATTTCAAATTTTTAGGATGTGTCCATCTCGATAATTTATAAAATTATATTTTATATTCATTTAAAAATTAGCCAAAAAACCTAGGATAAACTACATGGTGTAAATTAATTTCTCATTGTTCAAATTTTTTAAATTAAAAAAATCTTGTCTTTTAGGGAGGCCACAATAGATGCTATGTTATTTTTTTTATAAAAACATGACCACTTTTGGTGGCCCCCCTTTTTGAAACCATTAATCTTCATTATTGTCAAAAAAATTAGTAGTTTAGAAAGTAGATTTGGAGCACTACAACTCTTGTTCTTGTTCCAATTTTGAGCATAACTATCTTCATTTTCTCATGAACATTAGACTTTGCTAATTTTAGAAAAAAAGTTGCATCTTAAGAGCCATTTTTGTGTCACAACTTGGTGCACTTACCCTTAATATATAAGGGGATTGTAGAAATAGACATATGTATGTCCTACATGTATACAATGTTTATAGATTTTGTTACAAATTTATCAATATATCTTTTGGTTGATTGTGTGTGTGTATATATATACACACACACAATTGATCAAAGGATAGCTGCATGAAGTATCTCAAAAATGAAATAAGATTTACAATATTGTAAAGAACATTTTGAAATCAATTAAAAAACACATATAATAGAGGTTCATTGTTGTTGTGAGGTTGAAATAAAACTGCACCTATGATGGTTGAAGTTTAATATTTTCCTTAAGATTTTGAAGTGCTCATAAGCACAAGAGAAATGAAAAAAATATTACCATATCTCACCCCCAATGTCTCCACAGAATGAACCACCACTGGTCTATCAATGGATGTTGTTATGTGCATATGAAAAATTTGAATGGTGTTGTAGTGATCTAGGTGGATCCAAAATACCTAAAATTTTCACAGTCTTAAAATCTCTCAAAATTGACGTCATTGTGTAGAGCTTGCCGACACGAACCCGACACAACTCAAATGGGCTCAAAAGGAGTCCATATGCAAAAGTTGTGAGAAGTCAAAGTTTTGGCCAACTAACTAATCAGAAGGCTCAAAAAAAAGGGCAAAAAATTTGAAGTCATCAAAGGTGGTCAAATGGGGTGTCGTTGTGAAGAGCTCACCGAGATCTTTCTAATGCAACTCGTTTCATCGAAAACGGAGTCCATTTGCACAAGATACAAGCGGTCAAAGTTGGAAACATACATTGACCAGTCAACACCTAGTCATCATTCCAGTCAGCACAATGGCCAATCAGCCCTTGACACTCGACGTCATCTCACCTCTCCACATGGCAGGCCATTATTGGAAAAAGGTGGCTTAAAGATGGATTAAACCATATTGTTAAAAAAAACATGTATGGTTTAAAAATTAAAAGATTTTAATGATTTCAAGGAGGATTTGGTGGGATTTTATCCCTTAAAATCCTCTTTCCTTGCCCATAAAACAAGGAGAGAGAAAAAAATCCCGTAAACTCCTTATCTTTAAAAATTAATCCCTTAAAACTATATAGCTCGAATCTTTGATATTTAAGGGACTTAAAATAATATTCAAGATTTTCAAGGATTGTAAAAAGATAAATGGTTGATATAAACCATGGAATTTTAAGGGCTAGCTTATTTTAAAAGATTTACTTGTAAATAGGAGATATGATTTATTTTCAAAAATTCATACAGTTAAACCCCTTTATTAGAAAATAAAAGTGTATATAAAGGGGATGATTTTTGTAAAGGGGAACATTGGAAATTATTGAGTGGAGAATTTTGTAAGAGAATTGTAATGGGTAGAATTATTCAAGTTCATTTTGGGAGAAATAATTCTTTGGAGCAGAAAAATTACAAGGTGTTATTATACACCAAAAATTGTAAAGTGAGAGATTGTGAGGAATTTGATGCGGGTTTTTGAAGCTTGGAATTTGTAACAAGGCAATATCATTGCTTGGAAAAATTAATAAAGAGGTCCCAACATTGAGAAGCGGACCCGGAGACATAGTTGTTAGAAAACCAAGATCACCTGCATGCAATTACCTGTCACATGCAAAAGACATGCATAACCAAAGAAGATGTTTTGTAAACCTCAAAGTAAAAATGCATTAAAGAGAATCAATTATTACAAAGAGATCTATCCTTATGAAGGAGATCAAGAAACCCTAAATGAAACCCTAGTGTGCACACTTAATAATTAATCAATTATTAATGTGCCTAAGTTTAGCTTAAGTAACTAAAGGAATAAGTGACTTAATTAATTAACCAATATGATATAATTAATTAAGTATAATAACTTATTACTCTAACACCCCCCCTTAAGATGAACTTAGGAAGAAGCTAAAACACTAGAATAAGATACATGAAAGCAAAGATGGGCCCCGACAACTAGGCCAGATCAGGTACCCATTTACAAATGCAAGAATGAGGTAGAGAAGGAAAAACCCAGTGGGACAAAACCCCCCTACAATGAGATGACATGATGCAAAGAAGCACTGGAAGAACTTTGTAGAGTAACACTGGAACCGAAATCTGGCAAGTAAGGAAAGATATTTCTATTTACTACTGAAATCGGATGAGAGTCACTAATTGACTCAAGGAATCATGAAAAAAGCAACAACAGACCCGATGCCTCGGAACACTCGAAAACTACAAACGGGAACAACCCTAGGATCTATGAAGCAACAATCGATTATTGAAAGATGTATTACTAAAAACGAAGTGCAAAGATGCAAGATGCACCCTCCCAACTGCCAAAACATCCAAGTAATCTCCAAACAACCCATCGGGCCAAATCTGGACTAAGTGATCAACCTGGGATAGATATAGAAAAAGTGCATGGACAGCAACATAGAGCTCCTTAATACCTTTCCAATGCCGCAAAGATATTGAAAATCAGAGATCATGGCAAAAAGTTATGAGCTCGGAAGTCCAAAATAAAAATCTGACTTAAAACAGAAATAAATGTAGAAAACAATAAAATACTAAAAAATAAATAGCACCACTGAAAAGTGCTTAGAACCAACTTTCCGGTGATATCTCGTTTGCTTGATTTCGATACCGTATGCCCAAGTTATGACCAAAAGAAAAAAACTGCTCTTTTAGGGAAAATTAGGGCTAAGAGGGGCATATGACCAGGTGACGTCATGCTGATGTCAGTGGTTCACGAGCCTAAATTTGATGGCCATCTGGCTGTCACCGCAAAAATTTGGCCCCCCTACAAAAAAACATTTGACAGAGCCCCTGGTTGCTAATATGACCAGGGGCTGGGTGCCGGAGTTGGCTGGGGGTTTGAGCTCGGCTCCTGGTCCCCATAGGACCTCGGTCGGTGGAGTTGGAGCCCGCAGGGGCTGGCGGAGGCCCCCCCAGTCCTCAATGTGACCGGGGTGGGAGCTGGGAAGCCCGCAGGGGCTACGTTGGAGCTGGCAGTGGGCCGGTGGTGGAGGCCAGTGGGGGTGGTGCTTAGGTGGTCGCCCGGTGGCTACTCGGTGGCCGCTGGGTGGCGGGTTCTTTTTGCACTGTGAGCGCCGCATAGATTCCAAAAAAATGTGTTTTTTTGAAAATCATGCCTCAAAATGCGTGCAGGGGAGGCCGTATGCCCCCCAAACAATTTTTTTTCCTCCCGAATCAACTGCACCAAAATCGACGAAACGATAGGTGTTCTTAGGGTTTTTGGCCTCTGCGAACGCGATGGTGGTGTCCGTTTGAGCCCAAAGTTTCCCAAAAGATTGGCTACCCCCAGATCTTGCAAAAAAGATGCCTGTGGAAACCCTTGCATTAGAAACTCACTGAAAGGCCATATCTTCATATCATGAACAGGCAGCTGCAGGTCTGGAGCTCTGATACCATGTTAGAAAACTAAGATCACCTGCATGCAATTACCTATCACATGCAAAAGACATGCAGAACCAAAGAAGATGTTCTGTAAATCTCAAAGTAAAAATGCATTAAAGAGAATCAATTATTACAAAGAGATCAATCCTTATGAAGGAGATCAAGAAACCCTAAATGAAACCCTAGTGTGCACACTTAATAATTAATCAATTATTAATGTGCCTAAGTTTAGCTTAAGTAACTAAAGGAATACGTGACTTAATTAATTAACCAATATGATATAATTAATTAAGTATAATAACTTATTACTCTAACAGTAGTCCTCATTGGATGAACTCCATTATCAACCTACGTGTGATCCTTCTGTCTAATTTTCTCTCTAGTTTAATTTAGTTTATTTTTCAATAATTGATTTTAAAGTGTACCTTATTGTAATTTCAATGGTTAAAAAGCATAATCATGCAATTCTGTTGTGATCGGTAAAAACTGTAATTAGGATTAATTTGCAAGTTATTTTGTAACTTTCTAATTATAGATCAAGTTGGTATCAAATCCCATTTTGCAAGAAATTGCATAAGTGAATGCTAACGAGGTTGAAATTGAGGCAAGGAGAAGGTGCATTGGAAGAATTCAATCTAGAAATTCGAAAATGAAGGACATTTCCACGATCAGAGATGGTAGTTGAAAAAATTCCTACAGAGCTTGATGAGAAAGCTTTCCAAAAATAATTTCTCGAAATGAAGGCTACGGTGGAAGTTCTTTTCCAAGAGAGGCAAGAGCGACAGAGGAAAAAAGAACTAAAGAAAAGAAAGGAGGAAGCTAAATCCTCATTGCAAGAAGACAAAGGTAAAGGAGTAGGAGGTGGTGGTGACCCTTCTGAACCTCCATCCCCATCCTCTTCATCTTCTTCATCCTCTTCTTCTTCTTCCTCTAATGCTTCTAAAAAGAAACAGCTTGTGCAAGATAATGCACCTTTATTAAAACTAGATGTTAAATTTGATTTGCCAGTCTATAATGGAGAACTAGATGCAGATAAACTAGATAATTGGATTAAGAAAATTGAAGTCTATTGTAGAGTTCAAAAATTTACTGAGGATTCTCAAAAAATCCAACTAGCTACTCTTCTCCTAGGAGGCACAACTTTAATTTGGTGGGAGAGTAGAACACAGGAGGATCTAAGTCATTATGGAAAAATTATTTCTTCTTGGTTTGAGTTTATTTCTACATTAAAGAAACTGTTCTATCCATTAGGACATATGCAAAAAGCAATAATGAATTGGCAATCATTAAAGCAAGAAAAAGGACAAAGTGTACAGGATTATACACAAGAGTTTAGGAAAAGAGCTTTAATTTTGGGCATTCCTTTATACACACAAGAAACTTTGTTAAAGTATATAGGTGGATTACATGAAATTTTGAGACATACATTACTTATGTTTAATCCAACTAACATTGATGAAGTTAGTGTGCAAGTTATCCATTTGGAAACAACCTCAAGGAATAGCCATGACAATCTGTTGACAAAATCTAGTAAGCAAAAAGGAAGCAAGAAAGGGAAAGAGAAATCATAGTGAACCGCTGCTATAAAGAAGGAGGATGAGAAGACTTATTGCTCACGTTGCAAGAAGCAAGGGCATGAAGATGAAAAGTGTTGGAAATTGCATCCTGATTAGAAGCCTAAGTGGTTCAAGGATTGAAAGGGTAAGTAGAAAACTACAGCTATCGTGCAGGATCTTGGATCTAGTTCTGATGATGAAACCAAGATCTCAGTTGTGGGTATCAAAGGTAAAACTCCTATTTTCAATACTAGTTCTCATGCTTCTTCTCTAAGTTGTAATAAAGTACTTGTTGAAAGTAAGAAGAATGAATTGCTTCATATAAGGGCTATTGCAAAATAAAGCAAGATTGATACACTCATAGACAATGGATCACAAGTGAATCTAATTTTTGAACAAGTTGTTAAAAAATTGGAATTAAAGACAACACCTCATACTAAGCCATATCCATTGGGTTGGGTGAATGATAATGCTCAGTTACATGTGTCACAATAGTGTAAACTCTGATTTGCAATCACATCCAAGTTTGTAGATGAGGTAGAGTTAGATGTAATTTTGCTTGACATCTATGGGATGGTTTTAGGTAGTCCTTATTTGTATGATAGAAAGGCCATTTTCTATAGGGAACATAACAGGTATGATTTTTTTAAGGATGGATTTGAATATATTGTAAAATCTCATCACATGAAGAATGATAGATTTGTTGTAAACACAGGGCATATGAAAATGAATGTAAATGCAAGCAATGCTTTAACTCTCATTTTTGTAATAGCTAGTGATACTTAGCATGAAGATGATAGGGTGTCACAAACAATATAGTGTGAGGATCAGTTACAAGTAGAATCAGGCCTTCAACCAGAGGTGGTAAAAGAGGGTTTGAATGTTTCATTTTCTAACCATGTTCCTATTTAGGAGATCCAAAATGTTGATACTATTTCCTTCACATCAGTGTATTCAGTACCGTTGCTTGTTATTCTACTAGTTATTTCTATGTGGATGATGAATGTGATAGTGAATATTGATGAACATGTAGTTGATGGTATCAACAAAGCTATCTCATATTTCTTTGTGTTTGTGATGGGTCAGATGTTCAAAATTTTAGCAGGAAGGACATATGATACTAGGTAAGTGGGGTGACATTTCCTTAGCTCAATTTGTACATAAACAGACCTTTTAGAGGTCCAAAAGCTTCTCAATAGGGAGGAATGATCCAGGTGGATCCAAAATACCTAAAATTTTCAGTCTTAAAATATCTCAAAATTGACGTCATTGTGTAGAGCTTGTTGACACGAACCTGAAACAACTCAAACGGGCTCAAAAGGAGTCTGTATGTAAAATTTGTGAGCAGTAAAAGTTTTGGTCAATCGACAAATCAGAAGGCTCAAAAAAAGGGCAAAAAATTTGAAGTCATCAAAGATGGTCAAATGGGGTGTCGTCGTGAAGAGCTCACCGAGAGCGTTCTGATGCAACTTGTTTCATCGAAAATAGAGTCCATTTGCACAAGATACAAGCGGTCAAAGTTGGCAACATACATTGACCAGTCAATGCCTCATCATTAGTCCAATCAGCACAACGGCCAATCAGCCCTTGACACTTGACGTCATCTCACCTCTCCACATGGCAGGCCATTATTGGAAAAAGGTGGAATAAATATGGATTAAACCATATTTATAAAAAAAACACGTATGGTTTAAAAATTAAAAGATTTTTATGATTTCAAGAAGGATTTGGTGGGATTTTATCCCTTAAAATCCTCTTGCCTTGCCCATAAAACAAGGAGAGAGAAAAAAAGCCCGTAAACTCCTTATCTTTAAAAATTAATCCCTTAAAACTATATAGCCTGAATCTTTGATATTTAAGGGATTTAAAATAATATTCAAGATTTTCAAGGATTGCAAAAAGATAAATGGTTGATATAAACCATGGAATTTTAAGGGGTAGCTTATTTTAAAAGATTTACTTGTAAATAGGAGATATGATTTATTTTCAAAAAATCATACAGTTAAACCCCTTTATTAGAAAATAAAAGTGCATATAAAGGGGATGATTTTTGTAAAGGGGGACATTGGAAATTATTGAGTGGAGAATTTTGTAAGAGAATTGTAATGGGGAGAATTATTCAAGTTCATTTTGGGAGAAATAATTCTTTGGAGGAGAAAAATTACAAGGTGTTATTAGACGCCAAAAATTGTAAAGTGAGAGAGATTGTGAGGAATTTGATGCAGGTTTTTGAAGCTTGGAATTTGTAACAAGGCAATATCATTGCTTGGAAAAATTAATAAACCGGTCTCAACATTGAGAAGCAGTTCCAGAGATGTAGTCCTCATTGGATGAACTTCGTTATCAACCTGCGTGTGATCCTTCTGTCTCCTATCTTATTATTCTCCTCTCTTCTGTCTAATTTTCTCTCTAGTTTAATTTAGTTTATTTTTCAATAATTGATTTTAAAGTGTACCTTATTGTAATTTCAATGGTTAAAAAGCATGATCACGCAATTCTATTGCGATTGGGAGAAACTGTAATTAGGATTAATTTGCAAGTTATTTTGTAAATTTCTAATTACAAATCATGTAGAGAAGCCAAATGATGCCCTAGTTTGTGAAAAGAATGCCAATGTGTTTACCAAAAGGCCAACGACGAAGGGGAGAGGGGAAGTTAATGCATAGTAAATGAGCATTAAGTTCACAATGACTAGTGCGGTGGGAAACTAGAAAGCATGTACCATGTGTTTGTCAATGGTTGATGCCACCTTTTTCCTTGTAAAAATTCTTTTTTGGAACCGCTTGGTATGACTCCTGATTTGATTTTTCCGAGTTGTCAATTGGACCCTCTACATCGTGCAATCCAAGTTTTTGGCTGACATGTCTTCTACTGATGTGGACCCCTCACACAACACAACCCTCACTACCATCGGGCCCTCTCCCTTAATGAAGGCTTTAAGTAGTAGTTACAGTTAGATAAATAGAATCCATATAGAAATACAAATTACATTTTGTAGTTAGATAATTGCACACAATTTTTATATGCATAGATAAATGTATATAATCGATATACAACGAATATTCAATGGTATAATCAAATCTAATTTAAGAAAATAATTTTTATTTTTATTTAGAAGATTACAATTTTATGTGTGAAATATTTAAAAAAGTGTTTTAATTTTTTATTAATAGGACTTGGAAAAGATGTACATTGGAAAAGATGTACAACATTATAAGGTCTTTTTCTTCAAGATTTTATTATAAATTAAAAAACAATTTAAGGATTTTCGATTAAGTTTCAAGTTAAGGTATGAGGATAATGGTTTAAAACATATATTGTGCATGCATAATCTAAAAAGTTTCAATGGTGCAAGAGTTTTTATATAATTTTTTTTTCACCAGGGTACCTTAAGACAAATATTAATTCTAAATTTGGAGAGGGTGTACTAAAGCTACACTTACAACTTAAACTAGATCAAAACTACAAATATTATTTATAAAATTGGCTTGACTTTGACACCTAGCACCATCATCACTTCATCCAATATTATTGCAACCTACTAGGTTTTTTATTTTGGTTAGAAAACACAATGAACCTCTCTACAATAAACTCTAGCTTGGGTGAGGGAGATCCTTGAGGCATAGGATTCAAACTCTAAACGTATAGCTCAAAAACACATAGTAGTTATCAATCAATCTATCAACCACACCATACCACAAAAAATTAAATCCAACAACAAAAATTATCTTTTAAAAAATAAAAATACTTTAAATATAAAAAAAACAACATTAATTCTAAACATAAAATTTAAATCCATAAATAATAAAAACATTAGTGTATAACAAAAGGTACAAGATTGAGTTGAAGGATGCATTTAATGCATGTCCTTTGGGATAGAAATTGTGTGACACAATACTAAAGGTACAAGATTGAGTGAAGGATGCACCAAATTCATGTCTCTTGGGATAGAAATTGTATGACACAAGATTAAATTTTCAAGATTGAGGTGGAAGATGCACCAAATTCATATTCTTTGAGATAGAAATTGTGTGACACAAGACTAAAGATACAACATTGAAGTGGAGGATGCACCAAATTCATATCCTTTGAGATAGAAAGTGTGAATTTAGTGCAACCTAAATCTTGTACCTTTAATCTTATGTCACATAGTTTCTATCCCAAAGGACATGAATTTGGTGCACCCTCCACCTCAATCTTGTACCTTTAGTCTTGTGTTAACATAGTTTCTATCTCAAAGGATATGAATTTGGTGTATTCTTCACCTCAATCTTGTATCTTTGGTCTTGTGTCACTTAATTTCTATCCCAAATGACATGAATTTGGTGAACCCTCCACCTCAATCTTGTACCTTTAGTCTTGTCTCAATGTAGTTTCTATTCCAAAAGATATGAATTTGGTGCATCCTTCACCTCAATCTTGTACATTTATTCTTGCGTCACACAATTTCTATCCCAAAGGACATAAATTTGGTGCACCCTCCACCTCAATCTTGTACACCTTTTTTTATATAGTAATGTGCTAGTACACTATCTTAGAATATAATTTCCATTAGTTTCATGTTTTTTTATTATTGAAGGATGAAAAATTATGTTTAGAATTACCGTTGTTTTGTTTTATTTAAAGATTTTTAGTTTTTTAAAATATAATTTTTGTTATTGGGTTTAATTGTTTTTGCAATATGGTGTGGTTAATAGATTGATCGATAACTACTAAGTGTTTGTGAGCTATATGTTCAATGTTTGAATCCTATGCCTCAGGTTTCTCCCTCACACCAGCTAGACTTTATTGAGAAGAGTGAGGTTCACTATTTTTGTGAACTAGAATAACAAACCTAGTAGGCTACAATATTGTTGGATGAAGTGATGATGGCGCTAGGTGCCAAAGTCAAACCAATTTTAGAATTAATATTTGTCTCAAGTTAAACTCCTTGGATGGAGATAATGAAGGATCGTCATCAGCTTCCTTGTGCAACATAACAAAAAATATTATATTTGTAGCTTTGATCTAGTTTAAGCTATAACAGTGGCTTTAGTACACCCTCTCCAAGTTTATAATTAATATTTGTCTTAGGGTACCCTATTCAAAACAAATTTGCATATACAAAATCTTGCACCATTTGAAACTTTTGGATTATGTATGCATAATATATTTTTTAAACCATTATCCTCATACCTTAGCTTGAAACTTAATAAAAAATCCTTAAATTATTTTTTAATTTATACAGACTCTTGAAGACAAAGACCTTATAATATTGTACATCTTTTCTGAATCCTATTAATAAAATATTAAAACGAATTTTTCAATATTTCACACCTAAGATTGTAATTTTATTTCTTCAATTAAATCTTGTAAATAATCTTCTAAATACAAATAAAAATTAGATTTGATTATAGAATTGAAGATTCGTAATGAAGAGAGACTCTCCCTCAAACACAACCTTACATAGACAATAACATTCAAAAACAACAAACACACAACTTATTATACTTTCATGAAATCATCTACATACATGCACTCAAATGCAATAAAACTATCTAGTCACAAGATTGCTATTATAGAAATCTAGGCTACAAATACATGCATAAAATTAGACATGCAAGTTTATGAATAGCAATAATGGCCACTAAAACCCCAACATTCATTCTATGCTAGAAAGCGGGAATTTTATCTATCTTCTCACCCAAAATGAAGCCCATTTCATTCCTAACCACTTTATATTATTTTTCCAATTTCCAATGAACTCTCACGTCCATTTTTGGCATCAAATAGATTTAGTAAACCCTTTTTCTAGGCCTAAGAAAATTCCTAAAGTTTAGTCCAACTTTTAGGTGCCATAACATTTTTCCTGTGCATTAGATGGACAAAATATTTGCGTGATTCAAAAGATCTTATGGAGTGGTAGGGACACAAAAGGTCCCTTTAAGTACCTTTTGGTTTTCGACCATTTTTCAGGCCCATGCAAATTCTTAGGTGCCTCAAAATTGACTTTGGATATTTTTAAAGGGATTTTTAAACAAACATTAATATCTCACAAATGACAAATGGTGTTGAAGAAAATTTTTCACCATTGGCTTCATTTCATCATTTTGGAGCTCTATGTAAGATTTCATACCCATACGTGCATAAATGCTAAGTTACTAGAGAAATAGAAACATGCTATTTTAGCCCTTCCAACTTACTAAAAATAATAACCCTACCATTTTTGGCCCTTATTGAAAATTTATTCACCAAACCTAAAAAAAAAAAAAAATTAAATTTTTTTAGGGATGCAAGATTTCTCTTACACCTTGAATTCTCCCGCATCAATTCATCTTATATCTATTATATACTTTTATCTATGCAGATAAAAACTTGTGTGTAATTATTTAACTATAAAATGTAGTTTGTATTTCTATATGAGTTCTATTTATCTAATTGAAACTACTACTTAAGGTTGTCATGCCCTTATTTTAGCCTGAAGGGAAGAAACACAACCAATTTTTATTATTTGAATAAGAAGTTAGCACCATACTGAGCTTAACAAGGTGATTTTTTAAAGCATTAGGTGCTAATGTATGAGCAATGTAGTCACCGAATTGCCACATGTACAAGTGATGAAGGGATAAATTAAGTGTTTTTGATGATGATACATGAATCATCCCATGGGAATAACCACTCAGAGGATTCTTCCATAGTGTTTTTGTACTAGGGAAGGGATGTTTGGTTTAGGAGACAAGGAAAAATCTTGATCATGCTTACAGCCAATTTAAATGCTAAAAAAATGTGTGCTAAAGGATCTACAATTAACCCACAATTCTCTTACTAGACACAACTAGTTGAGTAATCCTAATACAAATCATCCCTCTAGAGATTAAAAATCTAACTTGACATATTAGCAAGGCACAAATAACTATTTTAAGACTTCAAAATGGAATAAATAATATGTATACATGTATATACCTTATACATAGCTAATGCTATTAAAGAGAGTTAAGTTCCCTATTTTAATGAGTATGCACTGAAATTCACTGCCAACAATTCACCGCAAAAAAAATTAATTGCATGAATTTTTGGCCTGTGTCAGTGAATTGTTGATGGTGAATTGTCCATCGGTGAATTGTTGGCAGTGAATTGTCCATCGGTGAATTGCTGGCAGTGAATTTTCCTAGAGCCCATTTGACCATTACCCAAAAGTAATGTTCTTGTTCAATTATTGGTTAAGCCTTAATGATATTATTATTATCTGGTCATGTGAATAATAGCAATAATATAATTATTCACTTTAACATAACAGTATTAGAAAAGAATATTATCATTATATATCCTGCGATTTAATTTGAATATTAATAGGTCGAGGTTTAATTGATACCAACACCCAATGATTATGTCGAAACAACCTTACTACTATTATCTAATTAATGACTCACTAAAGATCTATTATTTAATTATAAATGAGCTCAAACAATCACAATATTATCGTATGGATCATAGCTAAGAATTGGTGTACATATATAAATCATAACATGATTAAATATTGAAGATTTCTTTTTACAATGGAAAGCCCCTACTCATAATCCCATCATTCGAAGGTTATGGGCCTTTTTATTCCCTTTTGTTATTTGGGGAGTGTGGAAAGAACATAATAACAGACTTTTCAGGGATAAGGAGATGTTAGAGAATAATGTCTTTTAGAAAACTTTTAGGCTTATAAAGGAAAACTTCAATGTGATTCCCCAAAAAGCTCTTAACCTTGAAGCAGTGGTGTGTACTCCCTATGATCTATTGATAGAAAAGGATTGGAATATTAAAGTGGATGTTTCTTTAGCTTCCAAGCCAGCCAAGAAAAGTAGGGAGGGTGTGTGCTAGACCTTTTCTCCAAACGGTTGGTATAAGGCCAACTTTGATGGCGCCACGAAGGGAAATCTGGGCATGGCTAGAAGTGGAGGTGTGTTAAGGGATTCAAATGGTAATTTTATGGTGGTTGTGGCCATATCCCTAGGTCATCAAACCAACCATGTGGCAGAGGCTATAGGAGCTTTTCAAGTCTTAAAGTTAGCTCATAATTTGAATATAAAAAATTTATGGCTAGAAGGGGATTCTAAAAATATCATTGATTGTCTCTTAGGAAGTACTCCCCCCCCTTGGTCGATAAAGAATTGGATTGATGAAGAAAAGTCTATTCTAGAAAAATTCGGTAAAGTAAAAGTATCACATGTCTACAGGGAAGCTAACAACGTGGCATATTACTTCGTGAATGAAGGGGTTAGGAAGCAAGGATTGAACACGTGGCAAAACTGTAGGGACTTGAGAGCTGAAGTCAGGGCCTTACTAGATTATGATGTTACGCATGGGAAAGAGGTAAATATATTTAATGATTAAAGGGAAAGGGGCTAAGTACATCGAAATCAAGAGATTTGATAGGGCCGCGTCATATTACTTAGCTAGGAAGAAAAAGTGGCACGCTTTGTGGGTACATTGGAATGGCTGCGTAAATCTGGAACAGGGGCTCAACACTGGTAGAGTCTATAGTAAGGTGCAAACAAAAATGGGGGGACGTGAAAATATTTGAGCCAAAAAGCTATGAGATGCACATGAGGAATGATAAGGTCTAGAAGCAGATTGTTAGAGGTGGGCTGGTTCCATTTCTAGAAAAACTTCATGGGCTTGGTACTATGGCTATGGACTATTTTGAGAAAAACTGGAACAATGGTGAAATTATCCTCTTTGGGAGAAAGGTGAAACTAGATGAGAAAATTATAGGGGAGGTGACTGTAATGTCTACCGAGGGTGTGAAGTTTTATCATGACAGAAGGTTTTCTGATGAGGCGGTAATCAGATTCCCTAAGAAGGATAAGGAGAAATTGAAAGTGGTTAAAATTTCTAACAACTATTTTGAAATTGACACCATTAAGGCACTGTGGAGAAAGGTGCTTCGTGTTATTATGGAGTATATCACCCTGGACGGGAGATTCACCAGAGTTTATGGTCATCATTTTTCCATTCTTAACCACTTCCGTCATAAGGTACAGATTTCTTTGCCTCACTATCTGTTATGTTCATTGAGTAACAACCTTGAGGACCATAAGAAAAATCCTAGGAGGTACCTATTCTTCATCTTGGTCTTATTAGGTTAATATATGAACACTATCAAAGCATGTCAACTTTATACAAACCTGTTGCCTCCATGGCGTTTGAGGACTATGACACGGACAGTGGCAGTTTGGAGAATTAGCCTTACCAGGAGAGAATTGTTGAAGCCCACTTGTCCTTTGAGATGTCTAGTAAGAAAACCCAGCCTAGAAAACCCCAGCTTGCTAAAGGTAACCCTGAGACCTACCCCGACTACCCGGTCCTCTTAAAGAATCTTGTTCTCAAGGGATCCCCTACCAACAAGTTGGTTTCCTACTCTACAGACTCTTTGGAGGGAAAAACTGAGAACCCCGAAGCAAGCAGGAATTCTGTGCCCTCCCCTCCTACCTCTTTTAGAGTTGATGGTACTAGATTTCATAGCCCCCCAACCTGGATGAAGTTAACCTCATCCTAGACCAGGCTCAGTCTAGTGATATTCTTGCCTCTGCAAGAAATGGAATTGGTGACATTTTTAGGGTTTTGAAATGGGCCTATCAAGAAATTAATGAGCTTAATCGAATAAATAGGGCTCTATATAGCAAGTTAGAGGAGTTGGAATTGAAGCTAGCCACTCTTAACAATGAAGAAAGAAAATGGAAAAAGAATAGCACTGGAATGGGAGAAGGTGACATTGAGGATAAGTAAAAGACTCTGGAAGCTGAAATGGTCAAAATAAAAAATAACATGAAAAATGTTGTGGAACAAAACCATAAAATGGCTAGGCACAATGCCATCATCATCAACTCCATGTCTGAAAAGCTAGAAAAAATGCAACATGGTTCGATGGTCGTTGACCTGGAAGAGAATAAGGATAAAAGCAAGAACGAGGACCAAGGTATTTCGAAAAGGACCCGTGCCAAACTTAAAAGGAAAGAACCTCCTACTACCCAGATGGTTCAGATTTTAAGGAAGGGGGTTCAGGATATGAGTGATTTGGAAGCTAAGACTGCGAAGTTATTAAAGGCCCAAATTTAGTTGTTGCTGGTGTTTTGTCTGGTTTTTTGGTTCTATGGCCTTCATTGGCCTTTTTTGGTGGTTGTGGACTTGTCTTGTTGTTTTAACAACCTTTTTGCTTTTGGTGTTTTTAACGATCTTATCTTTTGTTTGTAAACTTTGTAGTTTCGAGTCCCTATAAAACCTATTTTTTCCTCTTTCAAAAACATGATTAAATATTAATAATAATATAAATAATACTAAATTCATTATCTAATCTATTCTTTCCAGCCCTATTGATGAAGCTGATTACTATGGTTTAACGATGTGCCACTCTCCCTTATTCATTTATAAGGAATAAAATTCAATTTTTAATTTGACAAGTATATTATTTTTATTCTTCTTAGAAAATCATTGCTGGTGAAGAGCTGACACAAGCACGTTGTGGGGCTAGTAATGACTAAAAGAAATATGTGACAACAATTGTCACCAAGGATGTAAGACAGGCATGGCAAGATGTTCATGATGGGATTGGTGCACTCCATTGACTCCTTTGGCTACCTATCTAAAATTTCTTGAGATTAGATTTGATTGCACCTCTCATAAAGTTGCAAGATGCATGGAAGGTGAAAATTCATTCAAGAGACTGATGTTGGGAACTTTAGTTTTAAGAGGTTTATTGTCACTTTTTAATTGTTTTCAGGCGGTCATAAAGATCTCCAATGACAGAAGACAAATTTAGCGGGGTTTTTTAGATCTAAAAGCTTATCAGTTAATTAATTAAAGTTTTTAGTTTTATATTTTATTGTTTTGTTTGGGAATGTTGGGAAAGCATATTATTTTTTTTTCTATTCCAACCCTTGCACAAGATTTTAATGATAGTGATATTTAGTGTTCAGATCAAAGTCACTATGGGGGAATATTGCTCCACACAACCTCTACCTATAGGCTGCATGCAACTGTGCATACATTGCTTATGTTGTAGCGCATTATCCCTCCTACTTAAACAATCAATAAGGAGATGAATGGAGCATTTATTCTCAGTAATTACCAAGAGGGTCTGATGAGGGCATAGCCCGAGACATAG